>VUQR01023122.1:38365-52165 GCA_015108515.1 Hemichromis elongatus | reverse complement strand
AAAATTCTTTCAGTTTAGATATGTAATCTTCCATTTTGAAAATAAGGCCAAGCAACAGGAAAAAATAACTGGATGGCTGCACTTCACTTGCTAACTGTTTACTGCTGTCACAGCTACATTTTCACGTTCTTAGGCTGCTCATTCTGACTTAATGCGCTTACTTTTTAATGTGACTTTTCATTTTAGTAACAGATTGGAATTTTGCCTTGTAAGATTTATGACTTTCATGCTTTCATAGTGGTACTTTGGAGAGCTTGACATTTTCTCAGATGGAAAGAATGAAAAGGTGTATGTGTGCTTTTGGAAAACATTTAAAGCTGCTGCACAGAATCTTTGAAACAAGCTAGCTTAAAACATTTTTAGAATATAAACAGAGCACTCTGCTTCTCTCTACAGCTCCTTACTCCACGCAGTACGGGTGGTGCACGTACTGCGGCAGTCATACAGACAACTAGATGGTTGAAAAGTTGGCCTACCTATTATTGGCTGAGGTTTAGTAGAGTTGTGGCTGAACCACATAAAAATATTTACTTAATTTTAATCTCCCAAATCAATGATAATGTTATGTTGGAATGTTGTTAAAGAGGGTCAAAAATGTTTCAACTCAGTTTGTTTAGCAGATTCTGTATAGCAGCTTTAATATAGAGAGAACGCAACTTCCAGATTGTGTGAGCAAAATTCGTTTTTTTTTTCTTTGTCAGTTTAACAGTTTCTGTTTTGCCTATCACTATTCCCTGTCTGTTTTCTTACCTGGTTCTTCCTGACCTTTCACTTTCTCCTCACGTTCCCCTCTTTCCTCTCTCCCTCTTTGGACTGACAATCATACACAAATAGATTATATTCAATTCAACAGGAGTTATAAGGTTAATGGGCATCCAGTCAGTTAGTTAGTACATTGGGTTTAATATTGGCACATGCACATTTGACAAAATAAGCTGCTTCTCTCATTCCATTTCAAACAGGACAGTAGTAACAACAGAGGGATACAATATTAAGTTTTAGATTTAATAGGCTATATAAATTTCAATAGGAGCAACAGGACGGTCAAATGTAGCTGCTTTTACTTCAGAGCAGGATGGATTGTAGGGTAGCAAACATCGTCGGAACACACGTTTTCAACACTGCAAAAAACAAACACGGTCTGACTCCTACCTAACTATACAAAGAGTAACTGAAGGTTAAATGCTGCTAATATGTCCTGTTTTAAGCCAGGCACTCATACCTCCACCCCGCTGCGTCTCAGCCACCATGCTCTGGCAGAAAGGGGCGCTAGAGCCAGAGTAGGGGAGAGGCGAGCTGGAACAAACCATTTTGGGAGGGGGGGAGGTTATCTATACTTTTGTTGTTAAAATGTTCCGTCTCAATTAAGTACTGTATGCTTTTTATATTTTTAGTAGTGTGTCACACAAACAGCAAATATTGTCAAAAAAGTAAGAAATCTTTGGGGGTGCTTTGATTCATTTAAAAATGGGCTAAAGTCGCCCCTGGCACTGTGTAAGCTAAATGGAAACATCCACCAGATGGGCTGTGTGTGAGAAGATCCCCATCCATCACAGGGCTGACACAGCTCCTACCTCGGCCTAGTTAGGAATCACTGCTAACATTAATTACATTTCATGTAAAGGGAAGAAATAATCACCAACTATATTGTGCCCTGTGCTCTAATCTCCATTGAGATTATTTTTGGTGGAAGTTTATATTCATAGGTCCGGTGGTGCTACTGGTGAACGTGGGGGCAAATACAATTCCTCCCTGCTGAGCCGACATCGTGTTTCCAGCGGAAGGATTTAAAGTAGAGGATCCAGAAGGTGCAGCTGCTTTGCCCTCTGCAGCTGAAAAGACAAAAAAGCAGAGAATCAGCGGTAGTGTCTGCGCTCACAGACAAGGCCGGCCACAAACAGACTGTCAGTTACAGGAGAGTTTAAGAAACTCTGCATTCACTTACCTTCAAACCTGCTCTGTAAGTCTTCTGCGATGTTGTTGACTTTCATTCTCCTCAGGATCTCAACAGAGACTTTCACAGCCATCGCTTCACAGTAGCTGTCTATCATACAGCTCACGGTGTCCATACGGTCTTGGCCCTCAAGTTTGCCCCTGGGAATTGGTTTGCAGCCGTCCACGATCTTCATGGTGAGATACCACTTAAATGTTTTATAGTCATCACTTGTCAGGTCTTGCAGTTTTTCTAAGAGCAGCTCTGGGACCAGCATGTCTGCTCACTGAACAAACGAGAGAGAGAAAATTAGAGAAAATACTTCTTCCATACCTTTATGGGCTTTGTAGACCAGAAAATTCATGTCTGTAAATATCTGTGAAAGTCTATTTCAAAGTATATTAAACTACATTCAGTTAGTTCAAGATGCTCTATAGAACTATAATCAGACATGTAAGTGTCACTGCCCCATTATCACATATAGTTAACTGCTCGGTTAATGCTTGCTTAGCTCAGAATATTAAACTTTAAAACAGTATAAAGAAAAAATGTGTGGGTGTAACTTTAATGGTGTAAATCTTCTGTATTTTTTAAGGTTCTGTGAACACAACAGAGACTACTACATTAAGCCTACCAAGAAAATCCTCGGCAAATCTGATGTGAGCGTGGAATGATTTTTAAAATTGAAAGTTATTTATATGATTTCTACTTTCTGCTTTTATACAAGGGATGCTCTGAAAAAGTCTGTTTTTACTCAACTGTGTAATCCCATTTTTATATGTATGCTATATGCTATCCCCAAACCACATCTGGCTCTCTCCCAGTGTCTTTTTGGTACTGTCTTCATCCCGCCAACCAGTTGCATCAGCTCCCCCCTCCTCAAAACAATGTAATAAATCTGTGTAAAACAGTGACGCTAGCCATGCAGGTAGTTTCATTTTTCGTCACTGTGTTTTGTGGGATCGCACACAACGAGGAAGTACATCGTCACCACATCAAAGTATTAATAGCAGTGCTGATACAACTTCTAAATCTGCTAATGACCCACATCTGGATCACACATCGGTTATGGTCTCAATGTCTGCTTTCGTTTACATTTCATTTACACGCCGCAGTTTCTTACATAAATAGACGGACTCTGCAGTAAAAAGGGGGCTGAAAACGTCAAGTCCGCTAAAGTCTTACTTACAGGATTGCCTTTTACCTGTCCGTGCCTCTTTAGCCCCCTTTGTCACTCACATAAACGATTTATCTAAAACTACTTCCGAGGTACAGCTGCTCACACAACACCGTACACAGCAAAGTCAAGTTCACGTCTACTTCATCCTTTCTGACTCCTCCCGTTTCCTTTTGTATCCTTTTGTTTCGACAGACTTCATTAAACCACCAAAGATGCGCATTTTAACTTTATGAATCAAATAACTCACCTCGTCAGGGACCCGCCGATATAGCGCCAAGCAAACGATGAGAATGGCGCAAACGAGTGCTTTCGGTTTCAAACGCTCTACCGGAAAATGCGAAACGTTCGTCAAAAGCAGTGATTACTCAACAACACTATGAGTGAACGTGTTATGAGTGATGCATTAATGTGTGCACAGCCGTACTTGGTCAAAATACAACTAGTTTATACACAAGCGCATAACGGAACATCGTGTCCTTAATGTGATCGGCGCACTGCACGGCCTATTCTGGCATTAAGAAGAGCTGCTATGCGGAAGCGCAGTGGTAGCTTTGCGACTGAGGGGTTGGATCGCACACTGCCTCTCACTGCCACAGAGGCCACATCACATGTGTAGAATTTACACATATACAAACAAGTGACCTGACAGTTTGACCATTTTGCAGAGGTCAGTTTGTGGAACACGCACAAAATATTTTATCATTTTCATGTTGCAAAAAAGATCCCACAATAATAATAATCATAATAAAATAATAATAGTGAATTAAAACAGAAAATGTTTTAACAAAAAAAGAAACAGTTAGAAAAGTTAGAATTAATACAATTTTAAAATGGTAAAAACTGATTAGAGATATTTTCACTAAATAGTATCTGGGCCAAAAGTGTGCAAACACTCTATATAGGAAATGATCACAAGACTTCTTTAACTCAGTCAGACTTAAAATGCACATAATAAAATTAGCCTCAGAGTTATGTGTCATTTGTGTATAAGACTACAGCTCTATTTCTTTATATTAGTCATTAATCCTCTTACAAGTGGTGTGTGTCACTCTCTCTCTTTAAGGTGCCCTGTCCCTCAGTGATGTTCCAGGGATGTGCCTTTAATCTCTGTGGATTTAACGGGCATTCTTTGCATTTGTAAAGTACATTTATAAAGCCTATTACCATTACAGAGTGATTGTAATGAATGAAACATACATTACTGCATTATTTCAAAGACACAAATCCTGGATGGTTAAGTTTTTATAAAACAGTCTCACTGTTTGTTTTTTGACCCACTGACCTTTCTTTCTCTCCCCTCACAGTATATTTGGAGTAAAGGTTTATCTTTCCCTGATATGGAGTTCACACATGTTCTTTCTCTTTCATTGCGAGTTTACTAAATAGCTCTTATTTTACTTCTAGAAGAGATGGTGTCAGATGAATCTAGCATATATCTGACCTCAGATCTGCTTTCTGTCTCCCTCAGAGCACCAAGGTACATGCAGCCTTTTGACTCAGCAAATGTTAGAACAAAATAAGCTCTTATCACTTTGTTTACCTAACAATATTTAAACTATACCTTAACTGATCCCTGCTCTTTCTTTCCTTCGTCTGCCTGTGTCTGCATCTCTCATTCTCTCTCTGTTTGTCATACTTTTAGGTGCCACTTTGATCAGGAGCTCTTTTTTCTATATTGATATATGGTCTTACTTTGGGCATAATTGTGCATGTGAATAAACAATATATTTCATAAAACACTGAAAAGACATCTGTAGCAGAGTTCCTTTGACGTCCACTTTCCCTTCAAGGTGGGCATTGTGACACTGTGGCCATCTCTCCAAAGATGAATCCCTGAGTAGTGAAAGATCATAACAACTTTTTAACACAGCTACTCTCTTCCTTGTAGGCCTCAGCGAACATATATCCTCTGGTATGTAAAACGCTTTCACATATCATATAAATAAACATAGTGGGCCAGCATGGCCGAAAAAATGCAATTTTTTGGTCCCAGTCCAGCTCTGTACCTGGATGACTGAGAATGCATTAGGACTTAAAATGGGGAGCAGTTCGGAGTCAGTTCAATATTGATTGAGTTTGTTTCTGTTATCACAGGTTTTACACTGACCCTCTCACTATTGCCCAGGTTACTTGTTGGAAAACCTTGCACAAAAGGAGTGTTTGTCTTTTAAAAGATGTAAGAAACCTCTTGTCTTTTTTAAGGATATCAAAGATACATCAGTTCAAAACCCAATCATGGAGCATGGAATCTGTTCTCAGTTGTTTTTGTGGCTTCAATAAAGGCCAAAATATGAAAGTGTTGGAAATTTCTTAATTTCTTTGCTTGCAAGGAGGATCAGGTGTTCATTTGTGAACATATTGGTGTCTCTATCTGGAAAAAAATAAATATGATGCTATTTTTTAAAAATCAGTTTTCTACTGAAATCCCATTGTTAGCTATAGGGACAACCAACCCCATACCTCTTGACGGCTAACCCAGCTATGGGGTCTCAGTTTCAGAGTGCAAAAATGAAAAGAATACCTTTTCATTTTTCATCAAGCTTTTATTTAACAATGGAATGCTTATTGACAGATGCTTCAATGAACAGCAATTGATGAAAGAATAAAGTGTGACACCCGCCCCCGGTTTACCCCATAGTTTCTCTTTCAAACACGCCAAATCCTGGGAGGAGCATATTTAAATGAATCACACAAACCTGATTTACCGGCATGTAATTTCCTGCAAATTATACTAAATTTAACGCTGTGAAAGAATGCTTTGTTTTGCAACTGATGCGGTTTTGATAATCTAGCACTGGTTTAGCTGTAATCAGTGGGGGAAATGTTATCTGAAGCAGGGCATAATTGGCTCTGTCCCGGTCTCACCCTGCGTGTTCAGAGCCATGCGTAAGTCTGGTCAGTGGAACTGAAACAATGAAGACTGTAAAAACAAAACAACGAGCTCAAAGACCCCAAAGCCAAAAACTGTTGAGTCAGTGGCAAGTTTTGTGGAATTTCCTACACTAAAGATATCCTTCACATATATAAAAGCTGTGCTTAAAAGTGAAAGAGAGATGCTATTATTGACATTAAAAAATAAATGGCAAATATAGATTATATGGTGGAAGAGAAAAAGGGGAAAAAATCATCAGATGTTGTTGTTCAGAAGAAGCAGATTTTTCAGCGCTTTTTAAAAAACGTAACACACCAACGGCATGATTATTTTTATTCTCAAAAGCTCTTCATCAGTGTTTTGCTATGTAACTACTCTCTCTGCCTCTCTCTCTTGCGCACACACACACACACACACACACACACACTCATTCTTGCCCTCCACGCTGCAACACTACACTGCATTTTTCTTGACCCTCCCTTCCTTCCTCTCTTCATATACCAACAGAGAACGCCCGTGGTGGGTTTCAGAGGCCAGAGCAAAGGAACTCCCTCGTCATCAACTTCAGACACACAGAAGCAAAGCAAATACACACCCCCCACACCCACATGTGCACACACACACACACACACACCTCACAATTCCACATAAACTAAAAGTACCCACTGCTACCTCATAAGCCTCAGGCTGTGGCACGGTCAGCATCGGTCAGCTGTTAACGTGACATAGAAGAAGGATGGGTTCTCCTGGATGGGCCGTCGCACTCGTGCTGTTTCAGCTCTTCCACTCAGGTGAGTGAACTGATGGCTGTGTGGGTGCAGTGGGCAGCTCTGATGAGAAGAACCCGTTCAGCATAGAAGCCGATTAGGTGACAGAGGCAGAGAAGGTTACAAAGAAAGCTTAAAGAGTGAGACAATCCACAGAAATAACTGGGACTGAAGATGAGTGGGCAGAGTGTGGCGGCTGAGTTTGTAAGGACCCCTGAGGCAAATTCATGATTTGTGGTTAAAAATTACATGTGATCACTTCTTTTGAGTGGAAAGTTTTTTTTTTTTTACTCTGCTTACCTCATCCAAGTGCTTTAGCTCAGATTTTTCCAAAACTGTAGGAAACCGTTAAACTTTGAAAGAACGTAATATGCTGTTAGAGAGGATTCAAAGTGGTTACACATGAACGCATCAACAGTACGACATTTAAAAACATAATACAAATCATTTTCTACACATGTACAGCTCAATTCTGCATCAGAAGAAATGTGAATTTGCGATTCTTAGGCAGACTTAGCTGATAGTACTTCCCCTTGACATTTTCAACGCAGGCTTTTCCTTAAAGATTTCAGTGCTTCCATCTCCAAAGATCTGCAAATCAGGAAAAAAAAAACGGCATGATTGATTCTTCAGGTTGTGAGACTTTTGATCCTGCTTTGGTCAGGAGACTACGCTGTCTGTAAGCTGACCCAGCAGGCAGTTCTACTGCACTGTTCACGTTGCAGAGTGGCACATGGGAAACACAACTATAAATTTTGACAGCCGGCACGCCTACTGCGAGTGAGATCATCTGATAGGCAGGAGAACAACCCCGGGACTCGATGGAACAATGGTCAATTGAAAAGAGGAGCGAGTTCTTATGATTTGGGCAGGGTGTCCTTCCTTCCTCAGAGGAACACACTGGGTGTATTCAGCATGCTATGAAACAATAGTTTACAATAGATCAGCTAAAATGAGTATTATTTCATGAGATGGCAAAATTCAATTGACCCTTGCCTGTATTGTGTTAAGACCGAAAAAAAGAAATTACTCATGAGATCATTTGGGTTACAGTGCCAGGACAAACATAGGAGGAGATCCATCCTTTTATTTGTTTTTATTTATAGTATGGGCTTTAACATCACAGGTACTCAGTGTACTAGGTCTGTATGTACAGTATCCACCCTAATGTTATGTGTTTCTATCTTATGGTATTGCCTCCACTGTGTTTTACAGATGATGTGGTGTGCTTCATTTCTTAGGCTGTTTACTGTTATGGCATGGCAGGGTTCCAGTATAAGGAGGTCACTAGTCTTTAGTAACTGACTACTGATAAAAGCAGCATACTGAAGCACGGTGGGCTCTCTAGGGCCAGGTTCAGATACATTTCAGTGCTTCACAGTGCAAATAGATAATGATTCAAAGCATACCACAACTCCCAGCAGAGCAGCTTTTCAGTTCCTGACGATAAAACTGAACAGAGAGACCCATAAATGAGGTGCGGGTGGTTGGAGAAAAGGCATCCCATGGGAGGGAACGCAGTAATTGGTGATTGGTTCTAAAATCCAGGGAGTGATTAACTGTAAAGGATTTTTATTCAAGTATTAGAAGCAGTTCAGTTATTTTTAAAATGATTAAAAATAGTTAGTTTGTCAGATTATGTTCACAAATCTGAAAATAGGACAGTAGATGTATAAAAATGGCTATAATTTCAAAACAGGTAATGCAATACTAATTAAGACTGGAGGTATTAAATCAAACAGTCATCTCGATTGTTTAATTTAAAATGCACTGTGGTTATGTACAGACGCAAAATAAAAAATAAATAGATTCAGTAAAAAATGTAAATGTAAAAAGTAACTGTCTGCAGTGTTTTTGTAGTTACTTCCATTTACAGACAGTGGAGACAAAAGCTCACAATGAATGTTTAAATTTAATTAAATTTTTTTACAAGGATAATGGATGAAATCCAAAAAATTGATTCTGTTTATCTGGACGTAGCGTTTTCTGTCGGAGAAATGTTAGTCACTCATTCAGTCTCGACTGAAGAAGTCACTAGTGTTTCTCCCACTGAAAACATCCAGATGACCAGAATCGACTTTATGGGATTTCCTGACCTGGATGATTGATGCATTTTATAACATTTTATAGTATTTTGAGGATGTCTGCCAGTTTATTAGAAAAGAAAGTACATATAACACAAGGTTTAACAATACAGATGCCCCAAATATTAAACTTAAACAGAAAGGTACAACATGCAGTCTAAAGCTGCATAAGCGGACATTTGTAAGAAAACAACGTAAGGATAATTTTAGCAATTAAAGACTTTGATTATTAGATTAAAGTGAGGATTATTTGATCTTTTTATTTTTTAGTTAAAATCTGTTCTGTGGATTTCTGATAAAACTCTACCAATGCAAAAATGATTTGCACAGATCTTAAAGAAACAGTACATTTACACAGTGTTTACTTCTATGACTTATTATATCTTGCTCTTTCCCCCATTCCCTTAACCTCAGGTACTTCATCCCCTGTTTTCACTAACACACCATCTCTTTCACCAGAAATTGCACTCCCCTTTCCAAATGTCAGTCTTGTGTCTTCTACCATCACATCTGGAGAATCAACACAAAGCTTCCTGTGCCCTCTAAAGATATCACCCTCCACTGTGGTGGTCAGGTATGGCACAAAGAATAAGTGATTATTTCAGGCGTAGACGTGGGTGGTCAGTGATAAGAGTCTGTGTGCACCGGCTTGTCTGTGGACCACTGTTCACTATTATGTGTAATTTAAAGCTTTTTCAGGGATTAAAATGCCAGCTTTGTGTCACTCAGACATGCTGACCTTGTGTTATTTCATTGTTCAGAAACACCAGGACTGTTATTAAAAATGGCTTCTGTGCAGCTACTGAGAGAGATAAGATTGCACACAAGGTTTTGACCTAGCAGTCCTGTTATGTTGAGCTTTTGAAATCTATGGTGCAAAGATCAGCATGGATTTTTATCTCTGACCAATTTCCAAATATTAAATATTTCAGTTGCTGTCATGACTTTTACTGACCGGGTGTTTCATTGAGATGTAAGAGGCAACATCAAGAAACAGTCACCAAATTAACAGAATCACCTGCATGTCTGAGGGAATTAATTGTGTATCTCCATTTACAGGTTTGGAGATCCAGTCAAAGCTAACTGTTCCATACAAAGAATGGGGTTTTTTGGCATTGGTTGGGAAGTCCCACAGGTAGGTTAATCAGTTGTTTGATTATACACAGTGTTTTAAATGTCGAGAACCCGAGAACACCCCAGAACCACCACAAAAACTAAAAATAAGGCTTATATCCTCACTTCGTAGTTTTATATAAGGGAGCTGTATATTTTCATCAGTTATGCTAGTGTGAAGTGTATTGGCAAATACACTTACTAGCAACTGTGTTAGGTATGCCTTTTCAACTGCTAAAGTTCAAACTGAGCATTGCAGTGGGAAAGAAAGGAGATTAAAGTGACTTAGATGAGGCTTGGTTGTTGGTACCATCAGTGAGTTCCCTGATCTTAACGTAAAGAGCTGTTTTAACTACAGAGGGATGAAGTTGATGAGTGAAACCACAAAGTTATGGGAAAGAACTGTTGAAGTTAGGTTAACAAGAGAGATGATCAGGTGTGTGCAACCGTGTAGCTATCTGCTGGGAAAGAGCACTAGAGATGCAATATTTGCTTTGATGGAGAAGTTTTGAGAAGGTCAGGAGTTGCACTGTGTCTTTGTGAATCGAGAGAAAGGACATAATAAGGTGAAAAGATAGGAACTGTGGTGCTGCCTGAAGAAGTAAGGAATGGCAGAAGATGCAAGGGTGGTGCTGGACATGTCTGGGGACAACAAGACATTGGTGAAGTGTCAGTACATCAGGGATCGGCTGTGAGCCACTTCTTGTTGATAGTAGTGATGGACAGTAGTGATGGACAGGTGCTAATGAAGAGAAGCCAGTAAAGAAAAAATATGCTCTCTTTTTCTAATCCGTGTCAGTCTTCTTGCTGTAGCATTTTTGCTCAACTAAAGGCATTTCGGGGAGGTTTAAGGCATCCTCATAAGAATAAATTACCGACATCTAGCCTAGACATAATAAATGCTTAAACTAGTTTCGGGGAGCCATGTAGAGGGGGCACCTACATGGTCCTGTGTGAAAAAGTGATTGCCCCCTAAACTTAATAACTGCTTGGCCCAACCTTGGCTGCAACAACTGCAATCAAACATTTGTGATCACTGGCAATGAGTCTTTTACAGTGCTGTAGAGGAATTTTGGTCCACTTGTCTTTACAGAATTATTGTAATTCAGCCAAAGTCGAAGGTTTTCGAGCATGAACTGCCTTTTTTAAGGTCATGCCACAGCATCTCAATCTGATTCAGGTCAGGACTTGAGTGAGTGACTAGGCCACTCCAAAGTATTCATTTTGGTCCTCTTGGATGAGTCGTTGCTGCACTCTTGGGGTAATTTGGTCGGCCAGGCACTCAAGTAAAAGTTCACCACTGTTCCATGTTTTTGCCATTTGTGGATTATGTCTCTCACTGTGGCTTGCTGGAGTCCGACACCTGTAGATCACTCAGATCTCTCAGTAAGTTTCTTATTTGTACCTGAATTTCCTTGGATGGTGGGATGATGTCTAGGTTTTGAGGATCTTTTATTCTACTTTGTCAGGCAGGTCCTGATCAAGCAAAGAGATTTGACTGAGAACAGGTGTGGCAGTAATCAGACCTGCGTGTGGGTAGAAAAATTTAACTCAACTTTCTGAAGATGTGATACACTAAAGTCCATTTCTCTTTAATAATAAACACCTTCATTTAGAAACTGCATTTTGTTTACTTGTTAATATTGAAATTTATTTGATGAGTTGAAACATTTGAGTGTGATGAACATACAAAAAAAAAAAAAAAAAAATCAGGAAAGGGGCAAAAACATTTGCACATCTCTGTAGCTGATGTATTCCAACAAGGATGGCATTATGCGATGCGTTTATTGTTCATTACCTTCAATTGAAGAAAGAAAATAGCTTTGTGATTTGTTACCCTTTGCAGCTCCTGAACCCACCTAATTTTACATCACAAGGTTTTCTGATCTGGAGTGTTGAGAAGATGACTGACTGGACCATCAAGCCTGTGTGTTTTGCGCTATCTGAACAGGGAGGACAATGTTACAGTAATCTCACCATAATAGTCTACAGTAAGTCAACAGCATTATCCATGTGGCATGCATGAAGCATTTTACATGGCTGATCTGCCAACCTCTCTCCACAGAGCCTCCAGAGAGAGTATCCATCACATTTCTAAATCACAGTGAGTCGCTGTTTGAGGGTGATCAGTATACTTTGCAGTGCGACGTCACAGAGGTTGCGCCTGCTGAAAACGTCATCGTGACTTTCTACAGAGGGCAGAAAATGCTTGCTCAGATGCACTCAAATACGTCCAGGGAGAAGAAACCAGTGACTCAGACCTTCACTCTGAACATCGTATCCAGTAAAGAAGACACTGAAGCTCAGTATTGGTGTGAAGCCAAACTTGAGCTGGGACCTGAAGGACCACAGCACCTTCCAGCGGTGGCATCACAAAAACTCTGTAAGTAAAATCAGTGATCTATGCAACAAATTTTTGGAATTTATATGTGGATTTTGTTTTTTTTAATTTCACCTTCAGTTCTTTTCCCCCTCTCCGCATCTTTAGGATCCCTCTTTGCTTTTTCTGTTTGCTACATCATGAAAACTATTAGCTTCATACACTGCAGCATCCATTTAAAACATGCACATTTTGAGCTCCAGTTCTGCCACTTGGAGCTTTCCCAGGATCACTGAACAACTACTTACCTAGGCTACTTTTAATGTGCATTTGAATATCAAAGCTTAAAACAGCGTGACAGCTGCTTAAGTGTAACCTGCTCTGCTCAGTGTGGTAGATGGAACATTATGGTAAAGTAACAGCAGCATTTCCAAAATTGCTTTTTACATGGGAGTGACAACCATGTAGAAAATACATTAAAGAATGTATCAACACATTTCAGGTGTAGATAATCCTAATATTTATTTATTTATCGACTGTAGGAAATGACCACCAGAGCTTCTGCCATAGTCAGAATATATGCACTGTTCATAACATATTGAAGACTTTGATTTATGAGCCAGTTTATCAAACCAAATGCACTTTACGGAGGCAATTCAAAGCTGTCACGTGTAATGTAAATTTTTGCAGTTTTTCAAGAAGCGCATATTCAAATTACTTAGAATGACACTGCTCTCCAGCACTATACCTGTCAACTGTAAAGTGCTATACATAGAACTGCTTAACACACATTTCTTTACTAGAAAAGTGAAGAAACTGAGCTTCCTTCGTCATATAAACGGTATTAGGTGTCTTTTCTTCTCGTTTTAGTTGCGCCAAAGCTCAGCTGTCCTGTAAAACTGATGGTGACAGAGGGTGAGAGGTTCACATGTGAGGTGACAGGAAACCCTCAGCCATCGGTGACCTGGTTCAGAAATGGGCAGATAGTTGCCCTGCCCTCTCATTTAAATAAAAAGGATGCTGGAAATTACACAATCCAAGCTAAAGGATTATTTCTAAAAAACTTTACAGTGGAAGTGAAAATCCTTCCTGCCAGAGGTAGGTTTGTCTGCATTACTACTTAATGCAATTAATGCTCCCTGTTAACATTTCCACATTCATTGCTCCAAATCATCCTTCCTGGAGTTTGAGGAATGATTTATTCTGATATATGATCATGCAAGTTCATGAAAGGAATCCTAAACTGAAAGTTTGGAGTCATCTTGTACTGAAAATGGTTTATCTTCTGCTTTCCAGGAACTGCAAACCGCTGTTGTGGACATTTCTTGCTGCTCGTTCTTCTTACCCAGATGATAACTCAGCTGTAAAACCTTAAAAGTTCCTCTTTTCATATTATTTGGATAAAACTGCTCCTGCTGTAGAAAATGCAGAGAAACGTTCATTGCTGTGTCACTCCTCGTGCCCTCATAGCTCAGCTTTGACGGTGGAGTCTCACCAAAAGCAAATGATGCTTTTTTTTTTTTTTTTTTTA
>VUQR01023122.1:7218-20359 GCA_015108515.1 Hemichromis elongatus | reverse complement strand
CACACCCCGCCTGCTCCCCCTCCTCCCCTGCAGCATCTCTATTTATGTAACAAGCAGTGGTAAACAATTAAGCATATGTTAGGATGGGATGCTCCGGAGGGTATCATCAGGCTGTGCAGTTTATGTGAAATTATTTGCTCTCGCTGACTGATACCTCTGAGCATTAATTGCTTAAACTGTCCTGTGATTTTGGCTCAGTGCCATCGAATGCTCGGTGTCATGTCTGACAAAAAAAGGGAAAAAATTGCTGACCCTATAATTAAGAGAGCTCAGCTTTAATTTTAAGAAGAGCTGATATATCACTTATGTATAAATAGTATATTGATCTTGTAGCTTCTGCAAATATGTACTAACATGCCACTGAGTTTCGTTATGATATTTCTGTCTTCCCTCTAACATCTGTATTATCTATAAACAGCAAAGCTGTGAAGAAACAAACAGAGTACAATGAATCAAACTATTATTGTCATGGAAATAATTTACATCGGGAAAAAAACTACAAAAGCATATGAAACAATCAATAAATAACCTTCTGCAAATGATGCATAAACACATGTATATATATATATGCATATATAGGTGTGTGTGAATATATTTATTAATTTATATATATATATTCCCCTCTCGCCCCTGCGGGTTGTCTATCCTTCAAGCTCGGTCCTCTACCAGAGGCGTGGGAGTTTGAGGGTCCTGTGCAGTATCTTAGCTGTTCCTAGGACTCTCTTCTGGACAGAGATCTCTGATGTTGTTCCCGGGATCTGCTAGAGCCACTCGCCCAGCTTGGGAATTACCACACCCAGTGCTCCCATTACCACTGGGACCACCGTTACATTTACCCTCCACATCTTCTCGAGCTCTTCTCTGAGCACTTGGTATTTCTCAGGCTTCTCGTCATTCTGAGCCGCTACACAGCTGCCTGAATGGACAGTCTATGCAAATCCACCCACATCTCAGACTTTACAAGCCTCAGTTAGTTTGTTAAATGTTAAACTTCATAACAGTACAGTTGGAAAAAGACCACCACGTTTGGTGGAAAACAACAACAGTGTGTGAGCACAAAAACAGATCGTACCAGCTGACATACATAGTGGTGCAAGGGTGATGTATTAGCCTTGTTTTGCAGCCACAGGATCCGAGTATCTTGCAAACATTGAGTCAACCATGAACTCGTCTATATGTTAAAGTATTCTATAGTCACATATAAGGACATCTGTCTTATTCCACACCCAGAACCCACATGAATCCTTTATCTAATTTCCCAAAGTCACAACTGACTCTGTCATACAGGTAATTATGTCTTTTTTATAGACATGAGAAGTTGTAAGGCCTAACTGATGATAAGGGACTGATGTGAAACCTACAGCTGTGCAAAGGATGCTCAAAACAAAACAACAAAAAAGTGGTACACATCTATTGTATACATTTAGGGTTTTAACATAAGGCTCGTGTATTAAAATAAAGGACATATATTCACATCTAAATAACCATCGCTCAGCAATATATTATCTATTTGTTGATTATCATGCAGGAAATCGATGAGGGTTGTCACAGCAACATTGTATTCACAATAGCAGTGGCACATAAAAACGAATCACTGAGATCATTTAAATAAAGCACATACATCTTCAGTGTAATTGTGTTTCTGTACACCTTCCACGCACTTTTAAGTCAATTTTAAAAATTCAGCAAACAAAGTGAATCTGCCTGACAACGTCATTGCACTTTTGTGTTAAAATATTCTGTAAATATTGTGGTTTGATTTCTTTAAATGTGCTTATTGTCAAGCCAGCCAGCCAAACACATAAGTGTACATCTGAGTCTACAGTTGTTCATGCTTTAAACTGAAGTTGTAAGGGCTAACAGACAATGAGGAGCTCAGTGAGTTGAGAAAACAAAACATTAACCGAGTCTGCCGAAGAAAAGGCCTTTGTTTCAAACAGCATCAGTCATTTCATGTCAGCGCACGGGGGCCACTCTGACGCAGCTATTCATTAAAGTGATTTAAATGAGATGCGTGTGAACTTGCTTTCTAATTAAAACATATTTCCTTGTTTACAGAGTGGCTTTAAGCTGGGCCCTTTGGGATGGGGTGGAGGGGCTTTCTCCTCCCTCTTTTCTCCCTTCCACCGTTTCACTGCCAGCAGATGGTTTTTTTGGGCTCCAGTAGTTAGCCAGTGGCCGAATAGGGCCAACCATTCTTCCCCTGTATGCCCATCAGATCCCGGCATTTGTTTGAATGCCTTACCCCTCCCCTCCACACACGTGCACGTGAGATGAGAAGTAGCTCTATTGATTGGGCTGCTAAATGTATATGCAAATATTTCGAGCCCGTGCATGAAAAATTGGCGTCACCATTTCTCAAATTACTATATTTTGAAAATGTTAATTTGCATAGCGGATTTCCCTGCGGGGTAGGGGGGTTAATTAGGTCTATTTCCGTGCGGCTTGTGCCAAGACAGCCAAGGAAAAAAAGAGGGTGGGCAGAAGAAAGAGAAAAGAGGGAGAGAGGGGAAGATGCGACCCACTGATAACAATTAAAATGGCATTTTGGACTCTTTCAAGCATGGAAAATTTTTGGCATATTAAGCACGTTTTAGGAAAAGGTGATAAGTCAGTTTTAATTGAAATGGAATTGTTGCTCCAGAGGAAGTTTGGCATTTAATCCACTCAATTTTAAACACACAGGCAGATCTTAAAGGCATCAGGTTTAATCTATCAAACCAGAGGTGAATTAAAGAAAATACTTTAACCACAATTTGCATTTCCTCGCAATATTCTGTCACAGGCACAATTATGTTCATAATTAGATGGAGAAAAAGTTTCCTAATTGCGTGGAGAGAAGGAGCTAAAACGCACTCGCCTGGAAATGGGGTCTCTCCTTTTCTAAATTATCAAAGCTTTCATTATGTGTCAGGGAAAAGATTTGTGGGAGGAAAAAAAAAACAAAACATCAATACATTAAATCCTTTCGCTTCTAATTGGAATGGCATCCACTTTCCTGGTTTAACGCTGCACCAAGTGCACAGCAGGATCAAAAAAACGTCTCACGACCATTAATTTAGATTAGACTCTTAATTATCAGCCAATCACTAAATAATGACTGACTTCATTTCAGATAGTTAAAAATTAACTTGCAGGCAGTAATTGAGTAATTAACTCTCCACTGCTTCACCTTTACTTTGCTAATTAAAAAAATTAATATGACTTTATTCTTTTTCTCAAGAGGAATATTGACGGTTTTATGGCTCAGAAGAGATTCTCGATCTTGTGTTTAGCAACCTACGTGATCACAGGGTCATCTTTTTATATATCAAGCAAAAACAACATTATCTGGGAGGAGGTGCTCTATTGGAGTGTCTTCTTTTCATGTCTTTGAGCAATATGGATATGGGACCTGGATCTGAATCTCGACAACAGGCTGAGTGGTTATGGGAAAGATATAAGATGCTAAATGACCATTTCCTGCTCTGCATTTTTGTTCTCGATCTCAACTAGACTAGCTTCACAGGATTTAATTGTAATCTTACACAGAGCTGTGGTGTAGACACACGATTTATCCAGTACTTGAAACCTCCCTCTAAGCCAACTCTCTCCTGATTGGTCGCCCCTCACAAGATAATGGGAGGTGAGGCTTCAGTGCTCGTAGGCTGCGTATGAACTATGTGTCTCAGAGCCAAGAGGAAAGTAACAGTGATTATGATCTGAAAGTTGTTTAAGAGGTGGCATTAACTGTGTTTCATACATTTTGCTGCTTTAGTATTTTGAATGTTTTTTTTGTTTACATGTGCTCAAGTTTTGCAGTTAAGCTGTCATAATCATTCCATAAGAGACAAAGAGCTTTACTGCAAAACTTTGACCATGACTGTACTTTCAGTTTAGCCTCCTATGGTAAGCACTCAAAAGTATGGCACAGCTGGTACAAAAATTAGGTATAGAGTTTTTTTTCCTCCCCTTTATAACTACCTTTCCTCTTCAAAACTAATGTAGAGCTGGTGATTTAGAAATAAAATAAAATAAAACTTTTACCAGTTTGGATTTTGTTAAGGCGGCTTTAGCTCGCTTCTGCTAGGCCTCAATTTTTTAATTATGTTTGGATAGCTTTTCAAGCATTTTTACAAATATGTCTGCTGTGGGGTGAGAATTTCATACTGTGGTGAAAGAAACTGTGTGTCTTTGCACTTTATAGATTCAGCTCGCAAACTAGAGCTAGTTGATAACTTAGCACTTCACCCACTATCAGTCATTTACCAGCAATTACTTAAAATGCTAATTCAGAGACACAAATTGTCATGGGAAGTATAATTTGCTCCCATGGAGCTATGCTGATGGAGTTTAAGGTAAGTCTTTTTGGTTTTTTGCTTCATTGCCCTTTTATTCTGCCATTCCAGAAGCTTTCTGGCCCATATCTCTTTAACACGAGGAGTCCACCACAGCTGCCAAACTCCTGTATATGAGTGATACATACAAGCTGCTTGTGATCACCCATTATCACAACAAGTTCCAAAAATTGATCCATTTTTGTTGTATTGAAACCAGGTTTAGGAGTCCTTTGAGTTCAGATTAGAATTAATTAAATTATGATGTTTATTTTTAATCATATTTATTGATGTGACTCCTTATATGTATTTTTGAACACTCACACACACCTTCATGCTAAATTATTTCGATTACAGGATTTTTCACTGTTTTCTCGCATGTACTGGTCAATGCAATGACATTCTCAGTAAAGTGATAAGATAAAATGACCAGTAGATGTATGTATGTGTGTGGATGCATCAAAATAGTAACCTCCAGAGGCTCCCAATGACAGCGTGATATTCTGTCTCCAACAAAGCTGTTGCTAAAGGTCTCTTTTCTTAAAAGAGAGTCAAAAGTGTCCCTTCTCAGCATTCAATATTCAACTTCAAACATCATGTAGGACTGCGACATTTAAAGCAGGCTATTAACTCTGGGCACAATAAAGAAGCCTAGGCACAGAATCATCAAAAAGAAAGTACACCCCTTTCAATTTGAAGGTTTTACATTTCAGGATATGATAAAAATCAAACAATCCTTGTCAGGTTCTCAAAGTAGTTAAATACAAATGAATAACAACACGATATTATACACTGTGCCATTATTTATGAACAAAAAATAAGCCAAAAACTGGGTGTGATAAAACTAAGTACATCCCATGAACTACCTTACTACATTGAAGTACTACCTTAAGTAGCATAATACGAGTTTTCTATATGGCTCTATCAGCCTCCACATCATTTTGGAGAAATTTGGTCCTCCTTCACATTGCTTAGGTTCATTGATGTTTGGGGGCGTTTGTTTATGCACAGCTCTCTTAAGGTCCACCACATTCAGGCTGAGGTCAGGATTTTGACTGGGCCATTGCAACACTTTTTTTTTTCTTTTATACAAGTCCTCACACTTGCCGATCATCACTTAATCACGTGCATTTGATCAGCAGCACTTGGCTCTTACTTACCTCTTCATTCATGTGGAAGAAGTGAAGATGCACTTAGCTTTATAGCACACTGCTTCTGCATTTTATCTCATTTTTTGTTAAATAAATAATGACACGGTGTAATATGTTATGTTTTTCATCTGAGGTTGTATTTACATAATTTTGAGATCTAATAATGACCAGATGACTTTTTTTTCTTATTATGTCCTGATATGTTAAACCTTAGAATTGAGAGAGATTGTACTTTCTTATTACAATGACTATACCCAGTGGGACGTTTGCTGATGACTGCTGTTACTAAGCCTGGATTACAAATGCGTTTGTATTTGAAATGTGACTAGAACAAATAATAGCTGCTTGCAGCTGTCACCCAAAGAACACCTAACACACACACACACATATAAAATACTGGACACAGCTATAAGGACACTTCATGAACAGAGCTCACTTCTATGTTGAAATCTGTTGTGAACGTGCTGCTGCTGACGTCCTTCAAGGACAAACATTGTGAAAGTAGCAGAAAATAGAGCACTCATCCAAATGATTGTGTGTTTCCTTTGCTTCACAGCTATGCACCAGCCAAACGTGTAGTAGATACGCAGACATATAAACAACGTTTCCTCCTTTAGAGATGGAATCAAAACAACAATGTTTGCTGTTCCTAAACTGAAGCAGCCAAGTACAAACAGACATATAAGTAAAAAGTGAACCTCTGCTTACTCTCCAAACCTCACATGTAGAACTATGATATTTTTGAGTGAAGTTTGGAAAACGTGCAGCTTTTTCCAAAGTAACAGCAACTGAGGTCATTTTATCTCGAGCAACATCCAAGATCAATTTATAGATTTTATGTTTTTGAAGGCCTAAGCTGCCAATCAGTTTTAAGGGGATATTTGGAGACAAAAAGCTATACTTCACTGAAGTAATCGCTCCATGTTTTGATATGTATTGCACATTTTTACCTCAGCAGGAACACTGAATAGTTTGTTTCATTATTCACCAACAAGCAAATGGAAATTGTTTGGCTTTCATGAAATATCAGAATAAGAAAAGTGATAAAGGCAATAAAATGAACACAAGGAACAAACATCTGGCCTCATTCATTTAACATCAGGAGTTATCCTCTGTTGTATTTGTTTATCATTCACACACACTTAAATGCAAATTAAAGTTGGCTGCACATGTTTCAAACTTTTATTGAATGTGTTGTCCATAACTTTGGATTTCCTAGATTGTTTAGGATCATTATATTACTAAAAGGTCATTTTTTGGCTCCACTTGTCACGTGGCTTCATATTATCCTGAAAGGGACGGGTGTGGTCTACACCAACCATACCTGCACTGTCCAAATAATTGAATTCAATTATTATGTCAGGATGTGATATTCCACCAGGCCCGGTGATTATCCTTATTTTCACTGGCAAAAAACGTACTGACTTATAGATGTATGTACTTCAGAGTTTTAGGTTTTATTTATTTATTTATTTGGAAGACTTGGTTTAGATTTTCAGGTGTGATCAGTCCTGGACAAATTTACAGAATCTTTACTCAAACATGATTTTCCCTGAAATGCAGTTTCTTTCTGCTACTAGTTTTGAGGGTTTACCATCAGCTCCACATTTATGTAGATTTTTAAACCAAATAACCATGCCCACAAAACTGATCTCATTTAATGAAAATTAAATTGAAATCTCATTTGTTTGAGGAATTTAGGTCAATATATTTTTGTCTTAAGTTGATAATGCTGATACCTGGTACCATACGGCACAAATGATATAATAAATACACTGAGCTTGATGTTTCATGTTATAATGTTTGGACAGTAGTAACATGGTTGTGGTTTATTTGTAGTTTATCCAGAAAATATCTGATTTCAAGAGGACATCATCTCACAGTGACGATGGGGGGGGATTCCCTCATACAGTCCCAAGGCTAAAGTGTATTTTGAAATCAAATCAGAAATATTTTTGTCGCTTTTTTTATAGGCTTTTCCTTGCGTAAGTGTGGATTTAGTAGCGTGGTCTGCAAAGAGAGATGAGAGAGGGGAGGAGGGCTGGAGGCAAGGCAAGCCGAACCCTGGCCTGCATGCGAGTTGCCCATCTTATTATCAAGTTAATTAAAGCTAGCATCTGACAATGTCACTCGTGCCCAGCAAAAAGAGGAGGAGGAGGGAAGAAAAGGGAATTTAAATGCTGCGGTCTCTGAGGACCTCATGTCAAGGGCTGCTTTTCATCGAGCACTGCATGTGTTTGGCTCGCACAGCCACTGGGAAAGAACAGGGGAGGGTTGGGGGGGGGGCTTTCTGAAAAAAAAAAAAACCTTTTATAAGCAAATGACAAGAAGGCATTGGATTTTGATGTTCAAAAATGGCAGAAGGAAAATAAATACATATCAGAAAGAACAGCACAGAAATAAAAAGGAAATAGAGCAAAAGCAAGAGATAGAGAAGTGAGGGACATGAAAAGGGCCTCTCAAGCTGTTCAAAGTTGCACTAAGATTGAGGAAAGAGGGGTTTATAAAAGCCCGACGACCAGCCAACATTAAAGAGTCCATTTAAAACCTAGACATTGAAATGCAGAAAGCCTGCTCGTGTGTGGACTCGGGGTCAAGTAACGGAGGGATTATATGGTTCTTCATAATAATATTAATTAAACAATTTACATGCTAATAAGGTAACAATTATCGGAGCTTCTGGTGAAAGATTCAGGTTATTACAACACGCCAATCCCAGGGCTACGGGTCACAGGCAGAACAGCAGAGAGAAATCTCAACTCAAATTAACATTCTGTCAGCTCCAGAAATTGGATAAATAAAGTCGAATTAATTCACAGTAATGGAAGCGGGAGGGGGAGCCACTTATTCAACCAGCTCTGATTACCATTCAGTATTCACCAGCACGCGGGTGGCTTTCTGTCAAGAAATTTAACACAAAATGAAGCAGTCACCGCCGTGGGCAAGATTTGGCCCCTGCGACACCGTTTACAATTTATATGTATAATCTTGCTCTCTCTCTCTCTCTCTCTCCCTCCATCACTTCTTCGAAGATGTCCACCTGGACACCCAGTTGCTCCTGGCCTGTGCTATGATTGTAAATTTCAACGCCTTTCATTTCCCATTTTCCAACGCACACATCAATTTGAGCGCCATTTCCCCTCGCATTTGGCTAGACCCTTAACTTGATGGGATAACTCGAAATTTTAATTGCAGTCATCTTGGCTCTTTTTTTCTTAACCTGACATCAGGAACTGCTTCAGTCTGTTTTGTTGCTAATAAAATGGTGTTGCTGGTCACTGGAAAAGGCTGCATCAACGCATGTTGGTTGGGAAAACGATTGAGCCGTTGTCAGTTTAAGGGCATTGGAGATTTATTTCAGTTTGGAAAGCTAAGCAGAATAGGAACTAAGATAATAAAACATGTCAACATCTGCAATGTGACATATATTTATATGTATAATTTATTTTTCCTGCTTAGAGCTGTAATGATTTGAAACATCTTGAAAATCAATGGGTGGATTACCATGAAAATCATGTCATCCCACAGGTCAGTTTTTGCATCTTTGAACATCTTACTTACTGTTCTCTCCATCAGCCACTTTTCTATTATTTTGCTATATACATATTATGTTTTTAATCACATTTCAGCAAAATGAATGCCATTTCACATATCCTATGGTTTACCTTGCACTTATATGCCAAATGAAGATGTTCCAGGGTGGAGTAATATTTTCTGTGCTAAACATTTGAGTGTGTTAGCACGAAACCACAAATATGCTCCTGAACTCTGCCAAGACTGTGTTCTTCAAACATGTGCACACTTCCTGTTTTTCAGCAAAGCATTTTTAATCACTTACATCATAAGGATGTTGGATTCTTGCGAATTGACCTCAGAATTCAATGTTCCTGTTGTGGTTTTGACCAAAAAAGCAAAGAGCCACCAATATCCAAATCGAAACAAGAGAAGGTGCAATGAAAATACCAAAGAGACAAAACACAGATTCAAAATCCAGCTTAATAATTTAAGGATATTTAAACTGGCCTTACCAATTTTCTAATATGCCACTAATGAAACACATATCATTGGAATTGAGTTAAATAACATCACATTCTCATTTCATGCATTTACAGTTAGCTCTATAATTTACTGGACAAAGATATATTTCAGTTACCTTTACCTTTTTACAACACAAGATTTTAATTTGTTTAGGTATTACAACCATTGTTGTACACAGTTTTCCATTTTCAGGGTCTCAAAATTAGCTCAGTTGGACAGTTGACTGATAAGTGTTGCATTTGCATTTTAAAGCTTTTCACTAGAATTTTAAAGGTCAAATAGATGTCAGTGCAAATGAGGGTTAGGCTGAAGCCCCCCCGAAATAAACCTGCCAGAGGGACAGCAAAAAACTTTAGGTTTGATCAACTCACATTGTTACAAAGAATTAATGCACTGGCCAGCTCAACAACAAAACATCACAGAAGACTTGATGCATGATCACAGAATTGTTAACAAAAACAACTTCATTTACCCAAGTCAAGAAGCGGGTGAGAGTATCATTGTCAAGGTTTACAATAAAGGGACACCTTAATAAATGAAAATACACAGAGTTTACAACAAGGTACAAACTGCCCATTTTACTCAAGAACAAGAAGGCCAGATGGGACACATTATCTGTCAAACATGGTGGAGGCAATGTTATGGTATGGTCATGTATGGCTGCCAGTGTAAGCAGGTCACTAGTGTTTATTGATGATGTAAATGCTGACAGAAGTAGCAGAATGAACTGTGCCGTGTACAGTGCTATAACGTCTGCTCAGATTCAGCTAAAAGCAGCAAAACTGGTTGCACAGTGCTTCACGGTAAAAATGGATAATGACCAAAAGTATAGTGGAAAAGTAACCAAACAGTCTCTCAACGGCCAGTTAGCCACAACCCAATATATCATCCTTTTCATTTTTTTTAATACAAAATTAAGGGCAGAGAGACCCACAAGTAAGAAGAACTGAAGGTGGCTGCGGTAAAGGCCTGGCAGAGCATCTCACAGCATTTGGTGATGTCCGTTGGTTCCAAACTTCAGGCAGTCATTGACTGCAAAGGATTGTCAGGCAAATATTTAAAAAGAAATCCTTATATGTTTGTTTGTCCAATTACTTTTGTGGATCTGAAATTGATGGACTGTGTGCAAAAATGGTTGTAATTGTGAACCAATTAATGGCAAAATGTTGTTAAACTTAAATTACAGTCTGCACTTCAATCACATATTGATTGTTTTAGCTAAAATTGACTGTGGTGGTGTACAGAGGAAGAAAAACAATGTATCTTTGTCCAACAAGTTATGCCTCTAACAGCACTTTGGTTTAATGCTGCCTTTTTGGCTTCCTTCCATTTCTTTTAGAGTGTTGGGGCCGGGTGTGCGTATTAGAAACTTTGACTGATTAGATCATTTGGTTGTGATCATTAGCCTGAGATGGATGAAGGTAGACAGATGGATTCAGCCAGTCACCTGCAAACCAGTAGTTTTATTTTTTTCCCCCACTTTTCAATTCAGGGTTGCTTTTATGTAAATAAATAAATGAATAAATAAATAAATAAGGTATTTAAGTTGTGGGTTATTGTGTGTCAAGCAATATGATGGGCTGATTCAACAAGTACTGAAAGTTAACTCTGTTCTAGTCAGTAAACCTTTAACCAAATAAAGATAAATGTCATGCATTGATATTAAAATTGTCGCATCTGACAAAAAAACAAAACAAAAGCACAATACTTCAAATGTTCTTTTCGGCAGCATTTTCTTAACATGAGTGCATACACTAAATGGAAGAGCAGTACTCTTTTCTATTTCCTACCTGATTTTCTGATTTCTAAGTAAATGTTTAAACATTTCTTTATGTTTTTAAGTCTCCCTGGGAGTTCAGAAATGTCTGTCTACTTGTCTGTGAAAAAACATCTGTGAGGGCGATGATCTGAACATTTTGACCCATCAGCACAAATTATGTAACCATAAAGACTCTTTTAGTAAACCTTGCTTACTATTCTGTGTGATTTCTTCCCTCTTTATAACAGACAGAAAAATCCTGATGTCTGTTCTGATGAAGAAGCTACACAGAATACTGGTTGTTGAGTGGTTTTTTTTAAGGCGTAGTTGTACAAATATAGTGCCGATAATTCAGTCAGGGCCAACTAAACCTACTATGTTTATGTTTTTCTATTGCTGTATGTTAGCCACCATGCCAGAGGCTTTGTGTCTATTTTGTAATTTATTTCCTTTAAACATAGACACATAACATCTATACATATGAACCCTATTGATATAATTAGTAAGCTTGTTCTCAAATTAGGAATATACATGTTAAAGCATTCAAATATGAAAGCACACACGCCTCAGGATTTAAAATAACAGAGTAAAATAATAAATATAATTTGAAATTGCGGTGTAACTGACCTAGAGTTAAATACAACTTTAGGTTGTTTTATGTTGAGAAGTTTTGTGGTAAGTACAAAGGGGATCTGTTTTTACAGGTGCTGTTCAAATCAGCATGAAAATGTGGAATAAATCAACATATTTGTCAGTCGTTGAAAAATTACAGCAGAGGTAAATGGAGCTAAACAGTCATCTTTTTGCTTTTACTTGATAGAAAGCAAACACTGACTGTTTACAGCTTTGGTGTTTTCTGTGACTGTTGTAGTTATACTTACTGGGTAGAATTAAAAAATGTAGAATTTTTCCATATTTTTCCATATTTGACCAGTATTACAACTGTTTATTAACTAAAATTTTATTTATATAGTACCAAATTACAACAGTCAACACAAGGCACTATATATTGAAAAGTAAACTCCAGCAACCCCCTATGAGCAAGCATTTGGTAACAGTAGGAAGGAAAACTCCCTTTTAACAGGAAGAAACTTCCGACACAACCAGGCTCAGGAAAGGGCAGCTATTTGCCATGACAACAAGAGAAGGACAGGACAGATCTTTCATACAGTGTAATAAAGTTTAACTTCTAAAATCTACAGTGTAACTTTAACTTACATCACAGAGGTCTTTACTTTTTATATTGGTGTAAGTATTGATTTTCTTTTAGAGAACAAAATGCTGGAATACCTTTTGCATTTATAGGTCTATACTTTTTATTTTTCAACAATAAAGTTGAATGAAAGTTTAGTGGTTTTGACATCTCACGTGGCATTCAACTATAGCTGAAGTTTACTTACTTTCCATGGGTAGAAAGCTCCAGAAGAACTAGATGAGGTTAAAGTTCATTAGTCATCACTGCAAGAATGATAAGCAAACGTTAAAATTTAGCTTTGAAGACAATTATTGATTACCTAATGCGAATAGCTAAGTTTTACAGCTGGACAAGCACCCATCACCATATGAATATCATGTGATGTCATTTAAAAAAGAAAGAAAGAAAGAAAGAAAAGCTACTAAAGCGTCATGGCCAAACTCAGGAAAGCATTTTATCCTGCAGTAGCACGCTCAGTTAAGGCTGAATGGAGACTACTTACTGTATTGGATTCTTGGAAACATCACATCGTGTAGGCTACAATCCACTTTACAGCTAAACACGAGTGTAAGCTGTGAGGTAAAAAATCGAAATAATGAATAGTCGACCAACACCTCGGTCATGGAGGGCTTGGTGATGTGATGTGTGTGTGTTTGGGGGGGGGGGGGGGGGTGGGGGAGGG
>VUQR01023120.1:8812-24678 GCA_015108515.1 Hemichromis elongatus | reverse complement strand
TGTGAACGCCCCCCCCGTCCCCCCCCCCCCCGCATGTTTGTACTGAGTAGGAGATGCTCTGTATCTCATTGTACAACTGTATAATGACAATAAAGGCATTCTATTCTATTCTGTGCTAAAAGCTCAGCTTTTGCAGAGACTTGCTGACGTTCAGCTGATCGGGTGCAGGGATTACCTGACCTGGCTGCTCCTCATAAATCCCACGGTGGATTTTTCACAGGAATCTTCACATGATGATACGTCCTCTAGTATATAGTTCAATACTGATAACACGCCAGCCGATTTAGCTTTTTTTAAAAATAATGCAGTATTAATGATAGAAAATAAAAATGTAAACCACTCTGATGATGTTACTGCTACTCATTCACATGCACGGTCTAGCCCCGCTGCAGTCTGCCATCAGTGTTGGTGAAAGACAAACATGTCAAAGGAAGCGACCCAGCTGATGCAAGGCACAGCGTTTCTTCTTCTTCACTTTGGGAAACACGGTCACCACATGACTTTGGACTAAAGGACCAACCAGCTGTAAACGGATCAGATAATCCCCCTGCACTCCACTGAAGGATCGCCAGCACTTCTCTGAAACAACAGTGAGCAGAGTGCCGTTCTCACCACGTGACGACGCTCTGGCGGCGGTGCGAGGTGACCACAGGCTGTAACTCAGGTTTAAAGACAAAGCATCGCATCCAGCAAAGATTCCAGTGCCAATCAAAGACATTTGCATTCGGGGAATGAAGGATTTGGTGGATGCCGGTGTGTGTCTGTGTGCGAGTGTGTAAGCAGGTTACCTGAAGTGGGCGACTTGCTCCTCTCCATGTCAATCGACTGCTGGTTGTCGGTGAGTTCGGTAAGGCCTGCAGCAGCCGACAGGAAGAAGAGGCAGCACACACGGTGCGTCAGGTTATTTGAAGCGCGCCAGTCATGCAGATTAAGCAGACGTGATTGGTAGAAGTCAGCCACGCAAAGCCCAAAGAAAGAGCGCAGCCAGCAACAATCCTTCAGGTTTTACATCCTTCTTCATGAGGTCGGGCTCAATACTGTTACTGAATATTTACTTTTTTATTAGGATTCAAAGAGCCTTCGATGGGCAGAGTGGCTGATTACTGATGTGACCTGCACTACATTCAGATTTAACATTTTTAACCTGCTTGCATCGAAATTCAAAAAGCATGTAGTGCAAATCTCATGATAAAGTGGAATAAATACTGAACACACCAAACAGCACACACACAAAATCCAACCAGGATCACAGTCGGTCTGGTCACATGCAGCAAGCACGAGCCAACATGAAGTCGAACCGTTTGTAAGAACTGCCACAAACACTGACGCCAGATGTGGGCTGTTTGAAGCAGCGTTCATTATGGACTCATTAATAGCCTCACACAGCCGTCACAGTTCAAAACATTTGGACTTCTTTAATTATTTGACATCAGTCAAAGGTTCTGGCAAACATTCCTAATGCTAATTTTCTTTCAATAATTTATTCTGACGTTACAAATGAGTGAAGAGACTGAAAGGCGCCCTCATTAAACCTTTAGTGTAGAATAAAATTAACATTCCTCTGTAACCGTCAACAAAAAGCGCACATCGTAGTTTCAATAGCCCCACTAGCTTTAGTTAAAAAATACATGGCATGGAGGATGCATTATTTATAAGTGCCCTTGCTCAGCTGTCTCAAAGCTCTTCTTCTGCACAGGACAGACTGCCGGACATGACTGGAATAGAGAAAGTTCTGCTGCTGACGTTCTCGCTAACGGCTCAGAAACACGAGCTGTATCCCAGTCATCTCTTTGGTTTGTCCCTGTGCTTCAGGTCTGTGTCAGTTCTTGTGGCAATCTTCTGTACCAAACATCATGTCCTAATATGTTCCACCAAAACACCAACCCACACCCCACACACACACATCGACTCCCCCGGCCTTTGGGAAGGCCCGACTTACTCTGATAGGATGTACGGATCCTTTTCTTTGAATCTGAATAAAAGTTAGACAGGCCACGCATGCAAAACTCTGTCAGGCAGGCCCGCATGCCCACACCAGCAGCCACAGAGTCACCAAAGTAGGAGGAGGAGGAGGAGTGGAGGAAATAAGGAGTGAGGTTAAAGAGGACAAAAGGGTGGAAACGGAGGAGCGTAAGTGGGGTGGGGGCAAAGGAAGAATGGCAATAATGGAGGAAGAAGAGAAAAGAAAGAATGTTAGTAAGAGTAGAGGAATGCATGAGGATAGAGGGAAGGATGGACGAAGGGGGAGTGGGGGGGTGGGGAGAGAGGGGAGGCAGGGGGGAGAGAAGAACACACAGGCTTAGAGAGGAAAAGAAAGTGAGAGCAAGCAGCAAGTGAGATCGTGTCAGGGAAGGGCACAGGAAATACCCGCTACTCCAGCAAACCCAGAACTGCTGATGTCACTGGTGTTAGCAGGGAACATGTCATTACCAACAGCGCAGCTTGTTTGTCATTTAACAATCTGCATCATTCTTAGAAGTAAACCCCCACATTTGATCGCTGTACTGAAAGCTTTCACACTCATACACATGTGTGTGATGACAACAGCTAAAAATGTGGTGGGAGGCACGAAGACGTGTTCAAAGAGACACGAGAGAGCGCCGGGCGCTGGCCTTTTGGCTGCGTTCCCCAAGTTTGGTCCTGAGCATCGTGTGAACTGGAGCACAGTACGTGCCTCAGATCAGAACAGCACCCCCCGCGGACCACAAAAGGGCATTTTTGCCCGCTTCTATTTTCCCTTCTGTCTCCACATTGATTTTAAAGAGCTAACACAGAAAGTGTAGGGTGCCACAGCATGTGAAAAAATCACCCCTTCACCCCTTCATCCACAGTATTTTCAGCTCACCTGTGGGAATTACGCAATAAAACCAGTACTTGCTGCAACTTCTCCAGCCATATAAAATATTTACCACTAAGTTGGTGCCTGGCCCAAAAAACAGACGGCTTCTATTTTACACAGTAATTGCTAAACGGTGGGTCTGAGTATCGCTGAAGCACGTTAAACGTCAGTAAGATGCTTCAGAGGCCGTCACCAGACAGAAACACCTCTGTGGCTCCCACAGCTCTGCGCTCGAGCACGACTATAAACAGAACACACGGAGAAATCAAATGACAACATGCACATGATGCCCATGTGGAATGACACGCAACCTGTTAACATGCACTTCATATCACAGTGCAGCTCTATGGCAGGCATTCAGAGATGGACAGGTGTGTTTGTGTGGGACAGGTAAAGAGAAGAGACAGAAGATCCAGGCCGTCTTTCTACATTTAACTCGTTTAGATGCAGTTCTGCAGTATTTGATACACAGCAGCAAAAAGGACTTACTGTAGACGTTGTGCTGCTATAGATGTTATAATATTATCATTATTGTTCTGTGGGTGTGATTAATGCCTCCTCTCGTTTCGGGCTCAGCGATATGACCTCATATCCCGATATCACACATTTATCCTCCCGACGATTTATATCACAAACATTTTAAATCTCGAGCAACTCGACCTGTGAGAAGCGTTTCCAGCTGGGCATCATGTGCCTGGAGTCGAGTGTTTTGACCGATGCATGAAATGATATATTTTTAGATATAAGTTGTAACAGCCGCCATTTTCTTTGTGTGTATTTATTAGACGGCGCGCTGCAGGGAAAAGCCTGTTCGAACGTTTGAGTCTCTTTTTTGCTTCTCATCCATAAACTCTCTCTGTACTCTTTCCCCTGATTCTTGCGTAGGTGGTTGACGAGGTTTGTCGTGTTTGAGTCTGAGGTGGCGTCCGAGGTGGCGCCCGGTTTGTGACATCATTTGCATAGAACAGTTTTCTGGTCCGTGTCACAGTTTTCATAACAAACCATGTCCGTGCTACACGCCTGGTTTAGAAATAAGGTCCTGGATTTGATTTGAGTGGCCTTTTTTTCATCATTTCAGTTTATTTTGAAAAATCTAAACAGGATTTTCAGCTTTATTGTGAAAGGTTTATGTGGAAAATAAACAAGCGGACGGCGGAGCCACATGCTGGGTTAACCGTCACTGTTGCTAACGACAATGTGTAAAAACAGTGGCTTGTGCGTCCGTAGTGTCGTTATATTAACGAGAGTTTTATGACCATCAAAACAATGAAAACTATCGCCATAAACAGTTTTTTTTGCGACACCACGAAACAAACAATAGCGTATAATATGAAACGATAGATGTTTTCATATCGTCGTCGAGGTATCGAGGTTCGATATAACGATATATATCAGATGACATTAGCAAGAAGGCGTGGCCCCGCCGTGCGCTGAATGAGAGAGTATGCAGAGTGTTGAGACGCTAAAAAGAGGCTCAGGTGATCAAAATCAACCTTAGACTCAAACGTTAGAAACAGCCGCAGCGCGCCCTGTAGTAAATACAAAGAAAATGGCGGCTGTTACAACTTCTGTCTAAAGATTTCTTGCTTCATGCATCAATTAAAACTCTGGACTCCAGGTAGACGACGCCCAGCTGGAAACACTTCATGCTCGTCGAGTTGCCTGAGATTCACAGAATTTACAGAAAATGTAAATTTTTGTGATTGATATCGTCGTCGGACGATAAATGTCTGATATCGGGATGTGAGATTTGGTCATATCGCTCAGCCCTGTCGTCATCTGATATCGAGCAGCCCCACTCCCACTCTGAGGGTTTTGTCCTAACTTCAGGTCGCTTCACCTTCATGAACCATAAATGCTAACGATGTGCTAATACAAGGATAATTTCACATTTTCTGTTGAAAACTGAAAGTTTCTCCACGGTCAGCTAAGAGGAGTTTAAACACTACAAGTTATTCCCACTGGTGTTTTTAATGCTGTGCTCCAAAACGTCAGCTTATTAAAGATGTTTTTATTTTAGTTGGTTTATATTTTCTGTTGCTAGTCCGTTAAACTCTCATTCAGAAAAATCACCCCGTTTAAAGTGGGAGATTATTACATAAAATACCCTTCATTACTAACTAAGGCTTAATATGTAAAATCCTGGGAAATAATTTCAGAAAATGCACTTTAATACATTTGCATTTTGTTTCCAAGACTTTTCACATTAAAAGTGTTGGAAGGTAAATTGTGTGAGCTCATTTTTGGAGATGTGTAAAGTAACACATTAGAAAGCCACAGCAGAAAGAGCCGGGGTTTTCATTAAAAATATATTTAAATAATATATTTTTATATAAGATTATAAGTTTTTTGTAATTGTGATGTAACTGAATATAAAACGTTGTGAAAACTAAAAGCTTCAGGGCAGAGTAGTGCACACTACCCTAAAAATGCTCTGCTTCCCATCACTGTTAACAGCAGTGGAACAGTAGTGATTGATTTACAGTGGTATTGATTAAATATTGAAGGAATATAAGGAACTAGATCAGAAGAGACAGAAAGAGAAGAAGACAGAGGAATAGAGAAAAGATGTGATTCAGTGTCTGGATGTCACAGTTATGTTGCACACTGAGTATCAGGAGTATTAGGGGTGTGTGTGTGTGTTTCATAGTCCTAGGTGTGTGTGAGTGTGTGTTACCTGAGGTGGACTGCCTGTTCCTGCGGGGGGAACGGGTAAGGCGCTGGTAGGGGTCGGTGCTTCCGTACAGATCCAGTGTCGACATACATAATATGACAGTTTTTTGCAAGTAGTCCACCACCGCCAGGCCGTTACAATTCCCAAACGCCAAGCTGGACAGGAACACAACATCAGGAGGGAAGGGACAAGCACGCACACACGTACACACATTTAAACCTTCAGCAGCTGCAGCTTACTCCCTTAATTTCACTAACGTTAGAGTTGTGCCCAGTAGCATGAAAAACGCTGTAAATTAACCGTGACTTGAACAGTCTGCCTTTACTCCATGTTTCCAATACTGATCCCAGAACTCCCACAGGACTGATCATCACCTGTCACGCATAGTTGCTCCAGAGCCTCAGGATAAAGCAATCAACAGAAATTTGATGGCACGAGTTTGTCTTTGAACAGAGAATCTTTACAGCAGTCTGTGATTCTTCAACGGAGAATCATCCACACTGTCGTCTCTAGTTTGTAAATCTTACTGAGCGAATAATGAAAAGTTTGTTTAGCGCTCATCCAAATATGCATCACAAAGTGCTTTCTTAGACAACACAATTATAAAAGATATTTGCATATCAATTACAACAACATTCAAGACTGAAATGCCAGGAAGAGACACAATGTGACTCCATAGTAAATATAACATAAAGAATAAAGTTAAAGAAATTTAAATGATAAAAGGCTAAATATGTCAAAGATATAAAATCTGTAATAAAATGTCCAAGAAAGACCTAAAATTCATTTTTAGCAGAGACAGAGCGAGCTGACGAGTCCTCACAGCAAACCCTCGATCGCCTGCAGTCCTCAGGCGGATACAGTCATTACTATTATTATTATATTACATATTATTATTATTATGATTATCATTATTAATATTATTAGTAAGTAACAAGTAAAAGATTCAAATCGGTTCTAAAAGTGATGAGCAGCCAGTACAGTCACTGAAACAGTTGAGTTCAGTTCTCTTGGTTCTTGGAACAAATATGCTCCTTTTCAACGATATGAAGTAGATTTATTGATTTCTGACCGTTAAATGAAAATGATAATAAAGTTTAAAAAAGCACTGATGATTGTGTCCTCACAGTATTCCTCTGGTAGCCGCACCGATGACCTTCTTTGTTCATTTTATCTGTACATAAGATTTCTGACATTTCACCTGGGCTGATAAAGGACAGAGGGAGGACTCGGTGCTTGTCTGGAACAACAATCAGTTTCTGAGCTTTTCTTTCTTGCTTTATTTGTAGCACCTATGCTAGCTAGCAGCTAGTAGAGCTAGCTCCTAGCTAGTAGCTAGGTGGTAGAGCTCTTGTTAAAACATCCCTACAGCACAGCATTGGGATGGAAGTGAAAAATTAGGCCCTGTACTTTATGCAAATATCTTCAAGACACTTGAAAAGAGGCTACAATATTACAATATTCTACATATGCTGCAGTATTCTCAGCACACCAAACTTTCACTAACCCGAGCTACAAACCGGCCGTGGAAACCATTCAGAATAATCCCTGTTAAAAAGCCTCAATAACTTATAAAACATCAGGCCTGGACAATATATTCCCAGCAGCTGCAGCAGGATGATATGTTTCTGGGAACTACACGTGGTACAAAACATTTTTTTAAGATTTTAAGCTTGAACTCCGAGCCCAGAGGAGACAGAGCTGAGTGGTTGTTGTGACTTCAGCAGTAAAGAGGGACGGCTGTTTGCTGCTTTAACGTGCGCTCCTTCTTCTGACTCGTGCACTGACAGCCAAACGTTATTCTGCTCGCACCAATAATCTCAGAGGTGATTTAAGGAACACTTTTATATTAGTGCAGTTAAAGGAGGACTCTAGGTGTGTGTGTGTGTGTGTTCTGCTCAGTATGTGGGAGAGACAGAAAGAAGCTAGATAATCAATTGCTGCAATTTCACTTAAGCTATGAAAAGCTTCAGAGCAGAGATTCAAATGGTGCCACTGCCGTGACCCGCAGAGAGCTTTTCTGAAAACTGTTATTGGTTTCTGCCAATAAAGCTTCTATTCACAGCAAAGCCAGACAAGTGGTCTCAAAACCCTCCGAGCTCAGGAAGTCATTCAGCTCCTGTTTGACTTCAGCACAACATAAAGTCCACATCCAGTTAGTTACTTTAAAATGTTCTCAACGACGCGTTAGAGAACAGAAGCAGCTAGAAGAAGAAGAAGGAGCGCTCGTGTTTGCTCGTCACGGCCATCCACTTAACTGGCTTACTCTATTCAGTGTTACGGCTACGGTCACAGGACATATGGCGTTTTTCTCGGCTTGGCTCGCAGGTGTTAAATTTGTCAAGAAAGCTCGAGAACACATTTAAATAATTTGGTCACATTACATTAACTGCTGGCAGTAAGAGCAACATTACAAAGCTTACACATGTGACTCGGTGTTTGCAGTATAAATACTGCAAACACCGAGTCACATCAGTATTTCTGTAATACTGCACAAAGCGCATATACACAGACCAAAAGCCAACTATAAACACACATGTGTAAAGCTTTAACCCAACCCCTCTTACTGCCACATGTATGTTCTTCTCCTGTTGCAGAAACACAAAGAACTTTGTGGTGCTTTGCTGCATTTAAGTTTTATAAACCAGCTATTTTCAGAAAATTAGAGCCAAAATGTCCTCATTCAGTGCAGGTTTGGTTCCCTGCATGCTTCACGGCCATGCTTTTATTGTGCACTGATGCCTGTTTTATTGGGGACGGCCAAACATATGGAAATGGGCAGCACGGTGGATAATACAAACCTACTCTTTGCTAAATGTTCCCAATTTAGACTCATAAACGGACACCAAGCTACTCAGGACAGACTCCTATGCCTCTGGAAACTCACAGGCCGTAGGCTGAGTTGATGTCCAGGCTGGTGATCTGTTGTGGAGGTTCACCATCTACCCAGAGGAGCTGGATGACCAACTCTGACTGGTAGCCAGGAGGAACCCTAACCGCCCGGTCCTTCACCCTGAAACAGATAAAGAGGGCGGGTTTTATCAACAGCTGATGAGGAATGATGTTGGAATGAGGAATAAGGGTCCAATTTACCCTCAGATACAGTAACACCTTGGATAAGTGGAATATGCTGGTGTGGTTCGGAGTCCTGGCAGATTGATGGACTTAAATCCACAGCACTGGCATGCACCATAACATGCCTCAGCAAGTCATTAGACCATCATGCACCACCAGAGGGATTTTCTTGACTTAAGTGTACCTGAAGTCTACTCTGCTGGAGGGACGGAGGACTGTTCTTCCAACAGAAATCTCGTGGTTTATAGAAATCTTACTTGAGGCAGGGGATGCTGTCTTTGATGCCCTCCGGTGTCCTGCTGCCAGGGCTGGCTGGGTGTTGGTGTTGTTGCTGATGGTGCTGTTGGGGTGAGTGCGAGCCAGGCTCTGAGAAGCAGGGATTGTTTTCATTCTCTGATGGAGAGATGACGTCCTCCGAGTCACACTGCAAACGCACCTCTAGTGACTGAAACATGACACGAGACTCAGCCAGGGGACGTGTCAGATCAACAGTAAAGAGAAGACTGAGCTTTACCTACAGTGTCTGTAAACCAGCAGATCGGGACCACTTTAAGCACTCACCACTATCTGAGTGTTGGCATCATATTTGCTGAAACGATAGAGGATGATGTGAGCCGAGATGCCGACCACGCAGAAGATCCGGCTCTGAGGGCACCAGCTGACCATTTGAATGGCAAACGGGTCTTCTTCCACCAGCTCGGCGGCGCGGCCCTCGCCTGGCTTTGGCTTGTCGAACACTTTGGAGGTTTTCATCTTGTACAACATCTGCAGTGTGACTGCACAGAGACATCTTAGCTAAAGTACAGTGCGAAGCATAAAGTAAACGGCCATATGCACGTGGTAGTATACCGACAGCTTCGTGCACGGCCTCAGTTTGCCATGTTACATCTTTATATTCTTCACCATCCAGACAGCAACAGTGCTTTTACATTTCATGCACTTTATACAAATGTCTTGACTCCACCGGGTGAGGCATTTCCACCCCGTATTGCTGTGATTTACACAGCTGTACAAAATGCATTAGACAAGTAATGTGCCTGGCTGAGAGGAGCCTGATGTTCACCGCAGCCTTCTGAGTTATATTCCATTTAAACCACATAAACAGATGCTGTGCTTTTAATAAAAGCTGCAGCAGTTAGAAATGTGTGCACACAGTAAACCTGGTCAAACACCGCCGGGTTCGTATGTGACGTGTTGCGCTATTATAAACATATTCATCATCATCTTTATTTATAAAGCACTTTAAAAACAACCACCGCTGACACAAAGTGCTGTACGTTAGAACTAACTTATACAATCGTGTATTTTTTAGTTAATAAATGATTTAATTAAAAGAGAAATGAAGTCTCACTATGGTCAAAAGCCAAAGAATAAAAATGGATTTTAAGCCGTGTTTTAAAGGTGGACAGTGAAGGGGCCTCTCTGTAGTGCGAGGGCACGTTATTCCATCATTTAGGAGCAACAATAGAAAACTGACATACTGAGGTCAAATACATCTCAGTCACGACCAAAACAGTCAAAAGAAGGTTGTTATTTCCACCATGACTCATGTGTGTCTGGATCCGTGTGGCGGGAGGACCACACAGAACATTTTGTGTCATTCCCCCGGAGCCGTCAACACTGTGCTGTGGTATCTGCACCAAGACGTTAGCAACGTCCTCATCCCACAGGTGCTCGACTGGAATGAGACCTGGGGAATCTGGAGGTCAGGTCAACTCCCCAAACTGTTCCTGAACCATTCCTACTCTCAGCGCGTTGTCCTGCGGCCATCAGGGAGCACCTTCTCCATGCATGGATATACGTGGTCTGCAACAATGCTTAGGTAGATGGTTCCCCATGAGATCCACTCATTCATCACCGTCTTACTCCATGGTCCAGTTCTGATGTTATATCTCATCTTTTTATATAATGTGAATTTTTACTGAACAGATGTGCTATCAGCTGATCTATCATGTGATGAGGCATAGTGCTGAGATCAGCTGATCTGCCTGGGCCGTTCTGATGCTAAACCATATGTGCACAGCTATGCTAGCTCTGGGTGAGAATAATTAGTCTGAACTCTGAGGATGAGATGATGTCATTAAGCTAATAATGATGTCATCCAGGTCTTGATTTACTGTGCTGTGTAACAAATGCATTGCTGCAATAAGAATGAAGGAAAGCTGTGTGAACAGGACTTACTTGCAGATGCGTCCCAAAACTTAATTGATCCGTCAGCATGCCTGAAAAAAAAAACTTATTTAGTCTGAAATTAATGACAACAAGTAAAACTTCCAACCTTTCCACTCGCTTTAAGGCTGTTAGCCTAATTAGTCGTGTTAATGATTATTACCTCAATAAATTTAACGCTGCATTTTTAAAACTTCACATGAATGTGCAGCTCACCCTCAGACAGCTACAAAGTGAAGCTGGATTCTTACTTCGTAGCATTTCCTGGTGTTTCACGCTGTGTGTTCAGCAGTGAAACGTCTCCATGTCGACCTCAAAGGGCCGGACTGCCACTGATATCTGTGAGTGTTACCCAGAAGCAAACGCCACCCAGCGAGCGAGCTTCAGAGCAGGTTAACATCTCTGTCAGCCCTGACAAAGGGGGCCTGCTCTCTGCTGGGGCTGGCACAGATAGAAATCAAATCTACGTAGCGCCATGAATCTAGAAAATCCCACAGTCAGTGGTTCTGTCACGGTGGCGTGCGACACGGCTGACCTGTCCTTTTAAATGTGACGGGCGGGGTTAAAGAAGGGTGGTCGGTATTTTTAACTCACCCTGTGATGATGATCTCTGGATAAGTGTGGGAGCCTAATGTCCACGTCCCTCCACTGATTGGCCACTCCTGACAAAATAATCACAGTAGCACTGATTACTTAAACACCCGGGCACATTATGCTTTCTTCCATTGTAGCCTTGCTTTTCCTTTTGTTCTAAAACACAGGCTGTCATCCTCAAATACAAAACTGAATTGATTAAAAGTGATACGTGTGCTAATGATTACCTGTAATTTAAAAAAGTTTAGCAGCGATTATTTTAGAAGGAAGATTTTACGAATAAAGCTCCCTTCAGAGAGCAGGATTTATCGAGGAACCAAAGCGCAGACACATCAGTTCTACTACACGAAGATTACTGAACAACATAAATACTGCACAGCAAAGGCCATCTTCACCCTCTTCTTTACCTTCTGGCTGTAGCCAGTCTTCTTGTGTTTCGCTCCTATGGAGTAGAGGATGGGGATGATGTCTGGTGGACAGTCTGCAAAATAGGCCGTGCAGGTCACTGGGGACTCGTGGATGTCCATGGGGTACGGGTTCTCAAAGACTGGGTAGCTGCAACAAGCAAGTACATGACGTGGTATATAGTAGAAGTTTACCGCAGCTCCTTAGTATAAAAACCTATTCATGAAACATGAAACAGACTTATCCCTCAGCTAATCGAAGGAACGATTCCAGTTGGTGCTCACAGGAAGCAGACTCATTCAAAGGTCTGGTTTCTTTGTCTCAAATGTTCTCTAAGCAATAATAATTAAATGTGCCAATAATCCTAACTCTAGCTTCATCTGCTTTACCGCCACAGTAGGATCAGACCGACTGTTTCTTCTGTGCACACATCGGGGGCATCGAGCTCCAAATTCATGCCACTCCTCACTTATAATGAAACATTTAAATACAATTAACCTGATTTACTTATAACGAACAATTTAAACACAATTAGCTCCTAATCAATTAGCTCAAAGACAATCTGGACATGTTGAAACCACTTTAGGTCTTATCAGGAGACATTCATATCTAACTGCTGTAATTAGCTAACCTAATTTACCAGGAAGCTTCATTTGTACCCGAGCGTTTTGCTGCTCCGCAAACGTATGCCTAGCCTAGCCTTGGGTGTTAATCTGTCAGGACATCATCGCCGCGTGCACGCTCAATCTTTTTGAACAATGAGACCGAGTTAAATCTCCTGGTAGCACTTTGACCCACAGAGGATTGAGCTGTGCTTGTTCAAAGGATAACATCTTTGGCAGTTTTTACACCCGATCTTATCAAACCTCTGAAATCACAACAAAAGTACTGAACGAAGTGTTTCCCTTCAAGAGGCTGAGCTGCTGAGAGCAACTCTCTCACAGCTCGATACAACGAATCCACAGAAGTCCTCAAACGAGGACGTTCCACTAATGTTCCACTTATTCTTACGGTCATACAGCAGAGCTACAGCTGCAAGCAGCAATAATCAGATTTTGAAACCTTTCACTTTGTGATATTGTGACATTCTGATATATATGACGTGCTTTACCGTTCTCTCATCAGCCGCATGTCTATTTCACAGTTACGTACTTGCTCTGTGTTAGATCCACCACGATTAGGTCTTTCTCCAACAGCACCACCACTGCGTAAGGCTCCTGGACCTCTGTGAAGGCCAAACACAAAGATGGAGAGGTCAAGCACACGTTTTAATTCAACTTCTCCACAGACAAAAAAAAGTCAGAGTAACCACGACAACATTTTAAATCAGCTGGAATTCATATAAAAAGATTTAACATCAGTCAGTCGTAACGCACAGCGAGTTTTAAGGAAGCGTGCTCTTGTGATTTCTACATTGTGACAAGATTAGAAGAGAAGCCGATGGCAGCGAGGAGGTGAACAGTGAACCCCCCGTGGCTGAAAACCACATTTCTCTGAAAGGCTTCAAACTCACACAAACCACTGAAGCGAGACCACGAAAACAAACAAAACGCAGCTCTTATAATTGAATCTGTACGCCCTTACCGTTGTTGTAAGGAGTCTCACACAGCACCATGAACTCTACAATAGGGTAATCCATCTCCAGCACAGTGATGGCCTTGCCGTGCATGATAGTTAAAGCTGGCCGTCGTCCCGCCTTGTCATATGAAAGACCCCCAGAGAAGATAACAAAAGGCTCACTGTTGCGAAGGGAGAGAAGGGATTTAGAGATGCTTCTTCCTCCATCGGATGGATACAAGTAACTCAACTTGACAAAGCAGAAAGAAAGAACGTGTAACGAGTAAACTGAAACACAGCCTTGTTTCAAACCTAATGAAACGCCAACGATCGCATAAACAACGCTTGCTTGTTCCTGTGAGGACTCAAAAGAAATCTTTAAATCTCATCTGTGAGGTTAATATTAATGGAGGCGATGTGGCGGTGCGTCCGTGCAATCAGGAAATGAAAGGTTTAAGAAGCACGCACCTGTTCCTGCAGGTCTTGTACTCCACTTTAAGGATAGGTTTACACGACTCCTTCCTCCCATCCTTCTGTATCTTTCCTGCATCAGAGCAAAAAGCAAAAGAAGAGCAACATGTACAGATTAAATTACACTTTAATCATCTCCAGATTCCTCAGTTTGACTTAAACTACAAAATGACGCAGCAACATTCAGGATGTGATGAACAGAAGCCGCAAAAAGCAGAAATAATTTCAGCTGATTGACTTTATATCGTAAGAAGATGCAAAGAAAAGCTGCTGTTCACCAATTATTGTGTTCATGTTTTTCCTTCTTTTACGCTGTGTGGCGTTGCTACCTGCAGCTTTATTAAAGTGACCAATGAGCTGCTCTACAGCTGTAATCATAATGTTAGTGATATGTGTTATGAATATAATCATCACATAGTGCTGAGAACTCCCTTGAAGGATAAAGTGTCATTTTTGTGTGTTTGCAGGTCTTCTCTTCACTGAATGACAGCCCATTATCAGAGTTAGCATATTAAAGAGAGTAATTCATGCTTCTCTTATGAAAACAACTTTGAGGAGAAGGTCTCCTAGCTCGGAGGCAGTGAAACCTTGAATTCTACCTTTCAACAAAAGCTCAGTACTTTCTGAACAAAAAAAAAATATGAAAGAAACATCATTTCTAAACTGTTGGACCTCTGCTGCAGCATCTTTTATTGAATGCATTAGAGGAACTCATTTTAAGTCTACCTGGATTCTCTGAGAAAAACTAGTCCTGTCACAGATTTCTTTACACTATGATCATGAAAAGTGGCTATAAAAAGGTCATTTGTGTGCCCTTATGTACAGGACATAAAGGACGTGCTTCACACAGGTGTTGGCTGTAAAAAGTGAGAAACTTCTGACTACCCAGGCCAACTAAAACGGGTTCATGGTGCTCTGTAACAACCTGTCCAGGACGCTGAGACAGGCTCCTTTAATTGGATACGTGGTTAAGTAAATGGATGGATGGTTCGTGAGTTATGCTCACCTATCCAGGTATAATGCTCATTACCTACATGTCACTGAAAAGGTTCTAGACGAGGAAAACAAAAGGCAAAAAAAGCACAAGTTGTCACCGTGCTCTGCATTCTTTATTCAGTCGAGGAGTCTCGCTGGAAATAGTTTGTTTTACCAGATAAGACCTAAAACATTTACAAGCAACCAGCATAACAAGCAAACGCACAGCATGTAAGTAAATGATGGAAAGCCAAACACACGTGCAACATCTGTGGTATTTAGTACACTGTGCTGATCACTGAACTTGATTAAGCTAACACATGCAAGACTATTTGGCAGCTGTAGCAGTGATTTATTTGAACAGGGAACAATGACCAGTGATAACATGAAACGGTATGCAGAGGTTAGCCTCAGAGGGGCAGTGTGACATATACAGCTACAGATTTACACATGAGGGTTGGCTAAACTGTAGTTTCATCTTGGAAGAAGAGAAACATCCATAATTGTCTACAAGAAGTCGATTCTGACCTTTCAAAGATGTTCAAACTAAATACAGAATTAAAGTCATTCAGAGTCAGCAGTGTTGGTGTAATGTGTTCCCAAGTAACACATTACTGTAATCACATTACATTTTTCAGACATGTACAGTTTTCAGTAATGTACTAACTTCAGTAATCACATTACAGTTACACTTAAAATGATCTTTAGTTATGTCCATGACAATCCGCTGATTTCGCTTCGTGTGCAGGGAGGAGAAAAGCAGCGGGCAGGTTTGGAAGAACAAGAACGTGATGGTAAAGTAGAAACTGTGTCCTGGACAGAAATAACCGCGTTACGCTGCTAACACAGCTTTGGCTCTTTGCTAGCATCTGCACAGACAACATGCTAACGCTAAGCGCTTTGGGTGCCTTGAAAAGCGCTATATAAATGCAATCCATTATTATTATTATTATTATTATAGACTAGAACTCAGTGGTTTGCTTGTTAACTTACATACATACATTACATACATAATACATTACAAATGAATAGTAACTTATTGTCAAATTGAAGAAAAAACAAACACAAAATAAAACTGGTTTTAAAATCTGGAACTAATGTACGTCT
>VUQR01023119.1:10363-20825 GCA_015108515.1 Hemichromis elongatus | reverse complement strand
AGGAGTCTTTTGCAGGTGTTTCGAGTTAGGTTAATAGCTCGTTTAGTGAACCTTTTCATGATATGCTAATTTTTTGAGACAGGAATTTTGGGTTTTCATGAGCTGTATGCCAAAATCATCAATATTAAAACAATTTAAGGCTTGAACTACTTAAGTTGTGTGTAATGAATCTAAAATATATAGAAACTCTAATGTTTATCAGTACATTGCAGAAAATAATGAACTTTATCACAATATGCTAATTTTTTGAGAAGGACCTGATGTAATCACCATAGTTAATCACCATAGTATCTAATATCAGTGATCTCTATGGTTCTGTGCTCCACTTCCAGCTGTAGTGTGGTTCCATTCCCAAGATACTACCAAATATAAAAGATTAAACTGCAATTTTGCAGAGTTCTAAAGTTATTTTTAAATACAGAAAATATGTATAAAATTAAAATAGACTGTGAATCAACACATCAAAAGTAAAGCATTAGTTTTTCTCTAAATAATAAGACTCCAAAGAGTCACAAATTCAGGATAATTTCACAAATATGTAATATTTTTTTATAGAGAAAAGTGATCGGTTCTATTTTAATAGTGTAAATACATATATTAAAAGTATAATTTAGTTCCATAATTTTTGTCATTCAACTACTACTTCATTGTAGTCTTACATAAATGAAATTTTATATTAAATAATGAAGTTGTCTTACAGCAGCAGCAGATTTAAAAATACATATAATGTATAATAATGCTGTATGCTGCATTAGAGCACTATTATGACATTATTTTTAAAAGTAATAAAACACTAATATTTAATGAAAATCCTTCAGTGTTTATATCCATTAGACACACATTATTTTATGTGGAATTATAAATTAAATCTACAAAGATGTGTTTATGTTCTTCATTTACCACGAGCACACAAAGATGCTGTGGAGTAGTTTGTTTTCACTCAAACGAACATACACCATCCTTCCACAGTTAAAGATTTCTCCAGGTTTAATGTGTCGGTACTTGGATACGGAGCCCCACTATACAGGGTCCCAACATCCAGGTCTGGTAGTCAAAACAGGAACAACTTTTCTGTCATTTTAAAATTCATTTCACATCTTCAAACCTACCTGACAATGGCTTTCATTGTGTGAATCACTGGATAGCTTAAAATATGCAGGTAGTCGAAATCATTTAAATAAAACTGATAAAAACAAAAACAAAATCCACTCTTGCCTACCGCTCATAGGTATTCAGCTGATGTTAAAGGGGTCACAAGCCACAAAAGGTTTGGAATTCGTGCACTAGAAGTACTCCAGTGCAAATGTGTATTATTCAACTGCTGAAAATAGTCCACAACAAATGCACCATTTATGCCTGTTTCAGAAGCACTTGGTAAAATCAAAGGTACCCAGCTGTTTCAGTAAATTATACAGTTTTTTGTTTTTTTTTAAATGAAACTATCTGCAATCCATGTTTAAAGATTAACATCTTCAGTAAGAAGAGCGCAGGGGTGAGTGTTGCAAACAGCATACTGAAAATAACATTTCTGTTTTTGCTATTTTTTATACATAGAGGGGGGGAAACAGCTTTTAATTACATTTCAGTGCAAAAGCATAATTATAAAAGGCGTAAGTCCACACTAAATCTGCTTATAAAAGAAGGCCGCTGTTATGTGAGCTAAAACATCATGCAACATATACTCTGAACGTTTGTTAATAAGTAGCAGTAATCTATTCTTACAGGAGATTTATCTACGATGACACTGTGTGACTACTAAGCAATGCCCTTCTGCGCTGGGGGTGGCTGCCTGATAAACACACTGCCTGGGCACGTCTTTCATGGTCCATATATAAAAGTTATGCAGTCACTAGCCAGTTTATTAGGTACATCTTTTGCCTTTGTCACTGGGTTTTATGTTGTGGCATAAATTCAACAATATTGACATGATGACATCACACGGTTGGTTTTAAACTCCCGTTCCTCAACATCCCAACGATACTCATGACCCAAGTTGTGTTCTGTAGTTGATATGACTAACAGCGCATTTTGTTTTCTTGTAATTATGATACCATCTGGTGCTGTAAGTAGGAGGATTCATATCATTGGCACTGTTTTATTCCAAATGCTGTGTAATATTCTCAGTGTTAGCAGGAGGAACTGAACAGTGCTACAATGTGTAGTGGAAGAAGTGCACTGATATTTAGTTCTTTATAAGAACTGCATTAAAAATTCAGCCTGTATAGTGTTATTAATACCAAAACATGCTGAAATTGTGAAATGCAAATAACCGCACTGTTCAATACTGTCCTCTGTGACTGATATATTAGTGCACTCACTGGGAACCTGCTTTTTCCTTCAGAACAGTTTTAATTCTTCATGACTCAGATTCAACATCCCTCAGAGACTTTAGTCTGTATTCACATGATAGCATCACGCGGTTGATATGAAACTAATGTTCCACCACATCCCAAAGGTGCTCTGTTGGGTTGAGATCTGGTGACTGTGGAGGCTATTTGAATACAGTGAACTCATTGTCATGTTTAAAAGAGCAGTTTGAGATGAGCTTTGTGACATGGTGTGTTATCCTGCTGGGTGCACTGTGGTCATAAAGGGACAGGCATGGTTAGAAACAATATTCACTGAGGCTGTGGAGTTAAAATGCTAATTTGGCACTAAGGAGCCCAAAGTGTGCCAAGAAAACATCCCCCACACCATTCCACCACCTGCACCACCATAAACTGCTGATACAAGGCAGGATGGATCCATGATTTCATGTTGTTTACACAAGTTAGGTCAGGCAACATATCTCCAACCTGTCCATGTTTTTCATGTGACCTCTGACATCAACGATGCATAGAGAACTGCAACTCACTGAATATTTTCTCTTTTTTCCCTAGAAATGGTTATGTGGGAAAATCCCAGTGGATCAGCACTTTCTGAAATACTCAGACCAGCCTGTGTGGTACCATGGTCACTTAAATTTCCATTCTTCCCTATTCTAATACTTAGGTTAAATCTCTACAGGTCATCTTGACCATTTCTGCAATTCTAAACACACTAAGTTGCTACCATATTGTTGGCACATTAGATTTTGTTGCACGAGTGTACAGTATCCCTGGTGTTAAAGGGGCCTTAAAAATCTTTGTATTGGCCAACTGGGGGAGACTGGTGTGGTTAAAAAACCCACTAATTGCGGAAAAAACGTCCGTACTGCTTATTGGCTAACTTACTAGTCGTTATAATAAGCGAATGATTAGTAAATTTAAGGAAATAATTTAAAAATGTTTCCACATTCCTCAATAATCAAACTGTATTGTTAAGGTCACTCAAATGTGGAGTAGTTTGTGTCATGTTGTCACGGCTGGAGGCCAATTCAAGGAAACAGCACTCGGAAACACTTGGTCTGAGAGTAAAAGACTTTATTTAAAAGAGTGCGCGCAGGTGCACAGAGCAAACAGAAAGGGGAGGAGCACAAAGGTGAGGAGCAAAAAAAACAAACTTAAATGGCACATAGAGCGAAACAATGATACTATTACTCAATTTATTCCTATGAACGCTCACTAGAAGCATACTATGGTTTATAAACAAAACTTTTGAAAAAAACACAAGTAAGAACTACTTGAGTAACAAGAGGTCTTTGGCCTTCTCGGTCTTCGACCACAAAGACCGAGAAGGCCAAAGACCTCTTGTTTCTCAAGTAGTGTTGAGGAAGTGCGAGGCTTGTCAAATACGACAGTCTAGCCTTCAGATTTGCGTCACCAGCAGTCTCGGTGGAGTTTAATAAACCCAACCGTCTGCTCCTTGCTATCTGAAGTAGCTTCTCGACCATCTCACACTTCTATTTAATCAGTTTTCCGTTTGATGTTTATTCAGCTGTGTGAAAACTATAACTTTAATCTCAGCCAAACCAATTTACTCACAAACAAATAAAACACCAAAAAAAGCCAAACATTAACATTATTAAGTTATCTAAGTGACTTATATTTCATATCCTGAGTAGCAAAAGACTGCACAGGGTCAGATAACGATGTGCCGGGAGTCCGCTTTTAAACTGAGCAGATATTTGAAGTTTACACAGCTACATTCTCGCCTGAAAATATCTTAAATATTTATTTTGTGAACCAGAAAGAGTAATAAGAGTAATAATATTAAAACTAATTAGCTGCCGCCATTGTTGGAAAATGGAATTGGCTGGGCTGCGCTATGAATTATGGGATATGGTGGGCCACACCCGACCCATCGTTAAAATTCTGGGAAATAAAGGACGCATTTGTCGGCTGCATTTGGAGCAGTCTTCGAACTGGGATGGCCTTGTCGCCTAGCTGTGATGTAATAAGTCTACAAACGCGGCCTCTGAAAGATGAGGCTTAGGTTTTGGGACACAGCTAATCAGTACTGTGAGGTGTCCACGAGGGAGCCTTGGGGTTGTCATGGACGAGGGTCGGGGGCCCGACACTGGGTAAGGTGAACTTAATGAATTGAAAACAGTCAAAATACACGTAAAACCTATAACGAGAAAAAGTAACTGTGGCGGCCTTGACTAACGCAGGTTTGCAGATAAAGTGTGATTGTGAGTACTGGCCTAAGAAGCCAGCAGTTTAAATTACATACAGGCGCAGCCTGTCAGCGTTGATGTGGCGGCTCCGCCCAGAACTGGAAATGCCTGCACTGTGGAAAAACCCAGCACTCACCCAGACCATGACAAATGTACAACATTGCGAATGCACGTACTGTAAGGGTTGCTGACAAAGCAGTGCTAGCCTCCTTTTTGGCAAATGGTCCCATCACAGCATTTCAATCACATTAACATCTTGATTCTTTTCTTTTTCAGCTATTTTGTTTTAGATTTGCTGTGCCACGACATATTTGAAGATTATTTTAGTATAGGTGGAGTTCATGGACAACTCAATGAGTTGTCCTGTTGTCAAAGGGCTCAGGTCCGGCAGCTGAAAAACAAGACCAAATCATCACCACAGTGTTGACGGGGGTGAAATTGGTTTTCTCCAATTGCTGTACTGTGGCTTATGGCCAAAGATTTCCAGTTTAATCTGGTCTGTTCAAAGGACATATCTCCAAAGGTGTTGTGATTTGCTCAGATGCAGCTTCCCCAAAATTGTTCATTTGTGATGTGAAAGCAAAGTTCATCTTAACGGGACCCAAAAGGACCCAAACGCAAAACTCACTGAGACAAACGTGAACTCAAAAAACACTGCTTTATTGCAGGCGTGGAGAAGAAGCAAAAAACAAAACTAAACTGGGAAACTAATAACAACAAACTCATGGAAGACACAGGGAGCAGAACACACAGCTATGATGGAGGACGTGACACTGACAAAGAGAAACACGGGGCTTAAAAAACCTGAGGGATAACGAGGGGAATGAGACACAGGAGGAGAGCACAGCTGGGAGTGATTAGGCAGGACGACACAAGGGAAGCAAAACTAGAAACACTGACATGAGACACAGACCTTCAAAGTAAAACAGGAAACACACTGACTGAACTTAGACATGTAAACTTAACAGACTGGGGAGCCAGAGACATAGGGACCTGAAAAGCACAATAGACAACACTGAACACAGGGACGCCATCACACAAAAACCTAAGAACTAAATCCCTGACAACCATAACTGAAACCTAGGGAAATAATAATCAAAACAGTACAAACAAGTACTCGGAACATAAACCATAATATAAAAATACAAGAACTCAAAACGCTGGGTCACAAAGACCCAGAACCATGACACCCCTATGGCTTAAGATGTAATACTTTTAAAAATCATAATTAATCAAGGGATGGAGTAAAATAATAAATACTTTGAATTTGGTAACTTTGAATAAGACTAAATAAAATGTGACTTTTCAATGATATGTTCACAGATAGTTTGCACGTAAAAAAAAAGTTACTCTGTCAATTTACATAAATTAATCCCACCCATGCACTGCAGTGAAGTACATCTGAAGATTGAGTTAGCCACCACACTGTCATTCTCACTGTTGATTCGAGCGATATGTTTCCTGACAAAAAACTCCACAACAGATTATTGAAAGAAATCTGTATTAAAAGAAAAAAAGTGCATTTGATTGTTATGAGGTCCCAGCCCTGACTCCTGTCCTCCACACTTACACAGCTTGACCTGCCCTCTCTTGGCTGCAGATGTTGCTGCTGAGGTATTTAAATAAGAATTCATATTATGCATAATTTCATTTTAATTTATAAGTTCACAGTTCAAAGTAGTCCCATTTTTTTTACTCTGGGCTTTAGTGCAGCCTCTCGATTCACCCTCATCTCCCTTAAAAGCCACACCCACTTTTTTCTTATTGGCTGCACCTCACAAACAGAAGGTTTGAACAGCAGGTTGATGGATCTGCCTTTATCACAGCCTGAGATGACCACATTGTGAACATCCATTCTCACTGACATCATATGGCCAAACGAGTGTCTGTAGATCAGTCTGAAGCCTTTTGCCTCATACAAAATACTTTTACCTAAAGTGACTCCATTATTTAAAACCTTGGTCATTGTAACAGCATCTAAAAGACAATAGGGAAAAACATGATCGGTTCCCATATAAGAAGGGAAATGTAGTCCAACTTGATAACTTTTTCAAGCAGGATAAATGTCAAATGTCTGTGTTTCACCTTAAACTAAGATAATTCCTCATATGACATCACTACATGAGAAGAAACAAAATGACACTTTTCTTCGAACCCTATTAGTTTTGCATTTGAGGATTACTATTTTTTCCACACCGAGTGAGACAATCTCTTTCATACACAACAAATATTTTCAGCAGGCATGATCATCAAACAAATAACAAGGTATGAAGTACACAAGTGCTTTTTCAGAACAACCTTTTGATGTGCTCATGAAGAATTTACAGTGAATGCTGTGAAAATCTTGCAGCAGTGCGGCGGCTCAGCGAGAGCAGCTGGATGATTTGGGCTCAGACCCTTGCCTGGTTGGCAAGCATCAATCCTGCTGAAGTGTCCCCGAGCAAGACATCCAATCTTCACTGCTGACCCCAAAGATCTGCCAGTTAGTTATATCACCCGTGAAAATGCACAAGCACATTATGAACTGAGATTTTCTGCAAATGTTCCACTGGCTGGTTTTTGTCCTCATCCAGCGAAGTGCCTCTTGATGCACTGGCATTTAACCTCGCTCACGTCTGTGTGTTTCCACAAAGCGTGAGTAAAGGGGGGATCAATGAGGCCCTAAATGTAGATGCTTCATTGGCCGGTTGAAGTAATGGGGCACAGAGAGGCGCCATGCCATTGGCTGCCTGCGTGCGATGTCTTGAAAGATAGATGGAGAATGAAATCACTCGCCGTCATTTCAGCTCTATCATTTTCAGCACTTGGTCAATCTGCCAGGATGGCCGGCAGAACGTGACTCCGCTGCCTAAGCAGCTCCGCATCGTCCCTGCACACAGAGTGGGGAGCAGGGCAGCACTGGCAAAGCCAAAAAGTAGTGAACTCTAAGGCTGAAGAGAAAAAAAAAAGATGCTCAGAGCTCATTCTGTCAGCTTAAGGAAGAGATGTGTTTCAGCTGAGATAAAACAAGTCGGCTCATTGAGGTGCATTCTTATCGCGTATCTCCTAAAGACACCGGGCGATCCTGTGGAGAGTTAGTGAGGCCGTCAGATGAAGCCTTGATTTGTAACTTTCACCTTCCAGCCAAAGAGACGGGGATGTGAGACTGTAAATTCTGCCCGAAGGCGCCAAAGAAGAAGAGAAGCGCCTTGTATTCTGTGCATTATCACGGGATCTGGCCCAGTCATGCTGCATATATTTATGAATAGCGGCTCTTCTGAGATGTGAAGAGGGAAACTGAGCATCGGTGAGAGCAGGGTGGAATTTATTGTGCAGGTGCAGGTTTTTTTTTTCCCCTTGAACTGACCAGGTTCAGCACAGTGCCAGGCACCTCTCAGCAGCTGCTGCCATACAGATGAGCGAGATGAGTCATTCTTGTGTCGGGCTAATTCCCTCTTTTAAGTGCTGGAGTTCGCACGAGAATAACCTCGATCCTCGTGTGCCACCGCGCTCCGCTCGGGTGCTTGGCGATGCAGTTCGGCCTTAGTCTCCTTGCTCAGCAGAGGGGTAGAAAGGAGCATTAATTCTTAACCCTGTGGGAGGAGCAGCGGAGACGAAGGAGGGCGACTGCGAAATCCATCTCTGTCTCGTCCCCCTTGAGAGCCGAAAGGTCACTAAGCTGTCAGGAAGTAAAATTCAATACCTCAACCTTTCAAGCATGTCTCTATCCTCCATGTCCCTCGTCAGAGCTACACAATCCCTCTCTGATGCATCCCTGACAGGCCCCGGCTTCTCTCTGTATGGACGGTTTGTGTTCACCGCTACAACAATTCACATCCATCGATGGTCACCGCTGACAGCCACACTGAAATCCGCTTGGTGTAACAGGTTGCATTAGCACAGTCGACTACACCTCAATTTGATCTAGACAATATCCTTATGGCTTTATCAATTGATAAAAACATCTTTGAGGCAGCAAATATTTAGGTACTTGTAATCTACAGTATTTCAGCGTTGAAAACATTAAGCGCAGACGAGGTGACTACATTTTTTTTGTCTCAATGAAGTAATGAATGTTGAGAAGGAAGAGCTAGTGTGATTTGGCCAAAGTGCTTGCTTGACAAAGTAAAAGCTCCAAGATGTTACTGTGCAGCTAGTCCATTGATGCAATTTCGGTTTTTTTTTTTTTTGCAAATCTTGGTCTTGATGTTCTACTATCCTGTGGAAATAGTGTTTTTTCTTATTGTAGAGCAAGTTCTTCAGTTTTGTAAGAACTTTTTTGATGTAGAACTAAACCTGGTGTTAAAATCATAAAATCTTTTGGGGATTAACTGCTCAGCCCCAACCAGTCACAAAAAGATACCTGCCCCTTCCTGAGCCTGGTTCTGCTGTTAAAAGGGAGTTTTTCTTTCCCACTGTCACCAAGTGCTTGCTCATAGGGGCTCGTTTGATTGTTGGGGTTGTCTCTCTGTTATGGAGATTCTTATTCTTAAAATATGAGTGCGTTGAGGTGATTATTGTTGTGATTTAGTGCTAAAAAAATTGGATTGAATTGAACTGAAGTGATTCATAGAAGAACAGAAACTGAGAATAAAAGTACGCTTGCAATCAACTTGCAACAGTCTCAGGAGGAAGCACAGTACAGCTCCAAATAGAGTCTTACACATCACAGGAGGAGATTTATGCTTAATGCAAACATCTCCCCTAACTAACAACCAACTTAATCATTACTAGACTAGTCTTTTTAAAATGCACTGTTTTTTCCAAATCCTTGGTAAAACATGCATAGGCCTTTGAATGACTACGCTCTTTGTCACAGGATCAGTTATGTCAACTAACACTTCGTGACAGGTTTGCATCAAAACAAAACACTAAAAAAAGCAACAACCTGGCCAAGATCTCCCGAGTCGACCGTGTAAAGTTACTGCCTGTTCATCAAGAGTGTCCGTGAGTTTTGAAGGGTTCTGTTGTTTTGTTGTTTTAAAGAGCGAAAATGACAGCAGCACAACAGAGAGAGCCAGCGCTTTGGTTGTTGCTCTTTGATCATCAACCATGACGGCTGCCTTTCATGCCACTTTGAAGAGAAAGGTTAGGGAGAAAAATACATAGACAAAGTGTTGAGTTAAAAAAAAAAACATGCACACACACACAGAGACACATAAACAACATCAATACAAACACAGATCCCATCTGCTGCGAAAAGAAATGTCATTGTGCAGGCGTGCAGGAACGCGTTTCCAGTCGGCATTTTATATACCGTCAGGAGCAGGATGTGGCATTACATTGGTCCCTCAATAAAAAGCAAACATAGGTAGGGCTGGGAAGTATCTGCAGCTTCCTGCAGTGCTGGATGTGTTGTAAAATACAAAAAAAACAGGACCAGGCATTCCTCAAACTGACTCTGAGGCATAGGGAGCAGACTTGCTTATCCGAAGTTTCACCCCACAATCCCATGGGGGTAAGAGCAACCATACAAATGCATGCAGGATGCAGAGGACTCTGATACTCACAGAGGTTTATTTGGAATTCTGGCTGTGATCGAAGAGTTGTCTGAATTACAGTGGAAGCAAATAGTTTATTTTTTTCCAAGAATAATAGAAAATCCATTTAATGTTATCATGCATTTAAATATTATACACAGATTTAGTGTTACTTACTTTTTACTTTACTTTGTGGAATACACTTTTCACCACTTTCAGATTCTGAGGAGACTAATAGTACATCTGTGTATGTATCACATATCTAGAGAGCTAGCTAGAATGGCAGCTAGCTAGCTAGCTAGTTAGAAAGCTAGCTGTATTGGCAGGTAGCTAGTTAGCTAACTAGGTAAATGGTTACTTTGTTGATCCCATTAGGGAAATTACTGTGTTACATTAGCAACAAGAAAGATTAAAAAAAAAAAAAAAGTACAATCTGCAATTAAAACTACATTGTTAGAAACACAGA
>VUQR01023118.1:22054-43015 GCA_015108515.1 Hemichromis elongatus | reverse complement strand
GGAGAGTGGAAGATGTAAATAAACCTGTTAACGTATATATATTTAAAAAGAAACAAACAAACAAAAAAACGTTTAGCTGGAACACCGGTACACAGCTGCCTGTTAGCAGAGCTAGCGACATCTCTGAGAACATCGGAACACTTTTGCAAACCTGTTCTATGTTGACAATCTGACCAGACATGTGAAGATTACGCCGCTGTATTCGCGGCTAAAATAATACTAAATGTGTAGCTGGTGACAGAAGAACGGGGTATTTTCAAACTTTAGGTCACCACCATTACTGCCTGTGATTTGAAATGCATTCTGGGGACACCAGGCTGCCCCAAGTCCACAACAGGTATCGATTATCTAGGATCGACCTGTCTTGACTTACTTTGCACGGCAACCAATCAGATGTTAGAGAAACTGAATTTGGCAGCGTTAACCCGCCCCCTTGGTTTGATGGGTGAGGCTGACAGATAAAATTAATTCATGATGAGAGCCAGGCGTCAGGACTGCCAAAATGAAATAAATATATCATTAAAGAATTAATTAAATGTGTCAATAATTAATTAAAATGTGAAATAATTAATTAATTAATTATTGCCACATTTAATTAATTATTTAATGGCGTATTTAATTAATTAATTATGTCAGTCCTGGCATTCCATACATTTCTGTCGCGCAATAGGCGACTGAACAAATGTACACTTTTTAAAATTATGCAAAATTGAAAAACACTTAGCCATGTCTCTAATAAAACCTCTGTAACTTTGCTCTGCTTCACTTCAGAAGCATCAGGTAATGTTCATATATTGACTAATGGTTTTCTTTTGTTTTTAATCTACTGCAGAATATTTTTAAGGTTATCTGCTATAGATCCGGGCCAGGAAAGTCGCCTTCTTTTTTTTCTGTGTTTTATCCTCAGTTACTTTGACACAAAGACATCTGCTGTGATGCTCACAGCTCTGATAAAGTCTAAGAAGTGTCAGCTTTCTTTTTATAGATATAAAAATAGGGAAATGTACTGATATATGATCAGAATTATAATATTTCTGACATCTGAGGCAAAATTTCCCCGATTCGAATCGATTCAGGACCTTGTGAATTGGAATTGAATAGATTCTAGAAATCAGTGACGATACCCAGCCCTAATGTCAATGGTGACGCTCCTCTGAACCCGGCTGTCTCATGTCAGAGCTTGAATAAGCTGAAGCTCTTAAAATGCCAACAATCAAATTAACAAGATCTCTGCAATGTCTGTAATTAAGAAACTGATGGTCAGAAACTCAGCTCCAAAATAAGTCTTTTATTTGTACAAGGGTTAGAGCATTTTTATGAGACAGAAAGAACTTAAGTTCAAAACAACAAGCAGCTTTACAATTAAAAAAAAGGATACCGATACAGAACCAGTACACTACATTAAAAAAACAAATAAAACAACCCAACAAAACACTCATGTAAACATTGACGTGATGAAGGGTGCAGACAGAGGAAACATAACTAAAAGCTGGTTTACTGGATCGTTAAAAGAACTGAGAACTGAGGTGAAGAGTATTAAAAAAAAGCAGAATTCCAGTTTCAGAGAAAACACCAGCATTTCTTTTTTTTTTTTCCTTTTTGAGAGAGGTGCCTCAGGATGATCCCTAATCATCAAGGTGAGATAGACTGCATATTTAATTACGTTGACATGCTTCCTTTCATCCTTTCCTCTCCCCCTCTGCCATCGTGGACGAACTCTGAACTGCTTCAAACCCACATTGAGGAAATGAGGAGGCATCTGAAGGAGCTCAGAGCTGGGAAACAGGTCTATCCTTTCTTATAGCTTTGCTTGGAGCAGCAATGACACGAGGAAAGAAAGGAGTCATGTAAGTACAATAAAAAGCACCAGTGTTATGATCAGTAATTCATGTCGCCGTATCCAGAGTATGAGCCCTGGTTGTGTCCTCCAAATCCCTGGTACATGCCGTACCCCTGATTCCCCCAGGACGACTGATTTCCCCAGCCTGTGAAAAAAACATTTAAAATCCCAGATCATTTTTATGAATGCATCAATATTAAATATAAAGAAATAGGAGAAGAGCGAAGTTACTGCAGGAAATAGATAAGGAACTTGCCATAATTATTATAACTCTGTCCCCCGGTGACAGAGCTGGGGTAAGCAGTGCTGTACATAGAGTAGTCTCCACCTTGGGTCAGCATCTTCCTCTTCTCATCTCCGTAGCCGTAGCTGTACGGACTCTCCTGATCGGCAGGAGGTGGCATTGACTGGTAGCTTTCTTCCTTCGTGGTGCTGGTGTTGGAGCTGGAGACGGGTGGGGATGAGTACGTGATGGTGGTGCTTTCGGGGTAAAAGGTGCCGTAGGCTGATGTGGTGGAGCCAGTACCTTTGGCTGTGGCAGTGGCTCCATTATTGCCATATAATTTATCTGATAAGAGAAACGAGAGGTAAATAAGAGGTAAGTGCCATTTTCTTTAAAGACACGATCCTAGAGCTGCAACTCCGAGTGACAGGAAATATAATTGCACCTCATTAAATCATAGAACTGAGACGTGTTCAAGATTTAAAAAAAAAAAAAAAAAACCACCACACACATAAAGATAAATATGTCGATGAATGCACAATCATCCAGATGGTTGACCCTGTTCATCTGGACATAGTGTAGCAGGGAAGCAGAAGAACATTGTATGAAGAAAGCCCTGAGGGAATGTGGTTATCCCAGCTGGACATTTGTCAAAGATGGGAGGGCACCTAAGAAAGCTCCAGGCAATTCAGGAGAGAAACAGAACAACTGCTACCTAAGCAAAAACCGTTGGCGATCCTTTATGTGTCAGGAGTATCAGAACACCTGAGACACATTTTCTCTAAACACCTCATCTCTGTGATTTCAACCCCGAAAAACATGCTGCGGCAGAAACTGGTCCACCCCAAGGATCGGGTCTCCCGGCACAACCAGAGTAACATAGTCTACGCTGTTAAGTGTCAGGAGGATTGCCAGGATTTATACACTGGGGAAACCAAACAACCCACAGGTCTATTTACACCTACAGGCCAGTGGACACTCTTTCAGTGATGACGATGTACACAGCATGAAAAGGAGGAAAAACCGGTTTGAGCGGGAGTCAAGGAGGCCATTTACGTGAAAAGGGAATGACCTTCTCTGAATCGAGGAGGGAGCCTAAGGGTACATCTTACTGTGCTGTGAATGCAGCCATTCCCCAACTCTCTGTTGGCCATTGATCAATTATCACCGATCAATGTTTGTTGATCAATGGTCATGTCAATTTGCATATTAACGATCAAGAAACTGATCTCCAGCCATTTTTTTTTTGCAAGTTTCAGTCATTATGCAACAGTACTGTTTATAAGGTTGGAAGCCTGCAGTGAGCTGAGATTGAATTAGTCACTTGGATGAGCCTGAAATGTTTCTACCACTGAAAACGCTACGTCCAGAAGAACAGTATCAACTTGTGAGAAGAAGAAGACGATAAATAAACGAAATCCATCTTTGAGTGTTTACTTAGAAGTTTTAAGGAACATAATTTTTAAAAACAATTGTCTTTGAGCCTTGTTATTGCATGCAGCATGACATATATCTGTCTTCTTTTCTTTCTTTTTTTTAAATACAGGCATCTTATGCCTTTCAACACATCAGCAAAGCTTCTCCATGACTTTTAAGACTTGTTTAAAAAAAACTCTACATCACAAAAAACAGTTAAAACCAAATACACGCACACACTCGCACACACGCACACTAACATAAAGCCAAACTGCACAAAGCTAACAGACATTCAGATACTTACGATAGCCTGTGCCAGTGCTGCTCTCATAACTGTAGTTGGCTTTTAAAACAAAGAAAAGAAATCACTATATAGTGCAAACTCCATCTACAGGTTTAAAGGTTTCCTACGTTGATTAAGGTAACTTGTAAATAGTGGAAAGGTTTTTACTCTTGTTATAGCTGGGTCCCGCTGGAAACTGCTTGCCTCGACCTCTGCCTCGACCCAGTCTGTGGGGACCCCAGCCATGGGACCCCGAGTCTGAAGGGATGCCGCGGATGGTGCCAAATCCTGGGATGTGCTGTCAAAAGAGAAACATGAGAAAATGTAATTTTTAAGACGCCTGATAGTTAAATTACTTGCGCATTTTAAAGCTCACCAGTTGGATACATTACCATGTCAGTGTAGGTGACCTTCTTCTTTGAGGGATTTCTGTTATTGGAAACTCCACTGTCATCTGGGAACAGCTTCTCCAAAGCAGCGAGAGCAGCGTAGGCCTTTGCTTCCTTTTTGTTGGAGCCTCTTCCTTTAAACTTCTGCCCATCAACTTCCACCTGTGACAAAGAAAAAGAGGAGAAAAGTTAGCTTATGTTACAGGAAGCATGTCACAGCATTAATAGACAGAGAGTGACTCCTGCTGGAAGAGGAGATGGAGAATGTGTGTTGCGCACATTGTGTCTATTCTTTTGAGCAGCAATGCAAAAAACATAGCTACAGTGTTCTGCTGAACCTCCACGCGTGTAGCATAGCACAACATTAGCATTTTAGTGAGTGGAGAGCCACCATCCACCGATCACCTGTCACACCCACACAGCCTAACAATTCATTAAAGTAACTCGAATGTATCCTCTGATTTATGGATGTTTAGGTTTATCCTGGTTAGTATAAACATCTATTACAGACCATATGCTGTTAATCTTGGGAAGTTCAAAATCCTGCCCAGAATAACGGCTCACAGGATCAAAGGAAATCGTTTATCTCCCACCTCCGTCCTTCTTTCTCTAATAATCCCACACGGGGCTTAAAATACTAGACTTACTTACTATACTATAGTCTTACTATACTTACTATACTTTAACAGATTAAACACAAATACAGAAATGTTTAGCTGTCTCTACAGTTGCCTTTTACAAAGCCCAAGACATCAAAGCTGCTATACAGTGCAGTGCTCATTTTACACCTGACTTCTGTTTGCTGTATACAACACTGCTGACTCACCTCCATGACAAAGCACTTTTCATGGGAGCCACCCGTCTCTGCTGACAGCTCGTATTTCAGGCTGCGGCGCTTCTCGTTGAGCTCCATCACAGGGTTCTTGCCATTTTTCGTTAAGATTGGACCTTGACCACTCTTTTCATAGTGAGCAGAAAAAAAAAAGAAAACAAAAAAACAGTGGTGAAATACACAACTATCAAATGTTTACTGTGTTTTTCTCTCTGCTGGAATTTTTAGGGTGCATTTATAAATCTGGACTCCAGAGAGATCTCATCGACATACATCTTCAGATGTAGAAGAAGTCGGTGGAGCAGCTTTAACTGATTCCTGGCTTCCTTCGTTTTCACTAGTGGGCTCTGACTTGGATTCAGAACTTGTGGGAAGACCAAGATCTTGCAGTACCTGTGAAAAGCAAAAGTTAAAATATTATAAGACACATGAAACAACATCGACTTCTTTGCCCAGTTTGACTTTTCAAACAATAAGTTATTCTGCAATTAATTAGAAAAATTTATAGAACCAATCAGTAGACAGTAACTAGTCCATCAGTTTTTAATTGTAAAAGTCAGCTTGTGTAGATAACAAAACACCCCAACCTTTGTGGCTACATTAAGCTTAGCAGCACGTTTGGAAGGCCCCGTTGCCTCGTACGTCTTTCCATTTAGATCGACAGCCATTGTAAAGACTGGCTCGTGAACCGGACCGGTCTGAGATGTAAGCCTGTACTCCAGGCCAGGTCTGTACTGGTTCAGACGCATCACGGCATTCATGGTAAGGTCATCGGTGACTACAAGAGCAAACGGATTCATTTTGAGAAGAACAGACAGAAAAATAAGGCTACAGAAATTCATTTTTAAAACAGTAAGAGTAAAAGACAAATGTCACATTAGCATAGGGGTCACAAAGTTGTCATTTTCACAGCACCATTCAGCTTATGTGACTTAAATATTCTTTCCAAAATATTTTAAAAAAAGTAAATCAGAATGAAATATTATGGGAAAAGGAAATTATGAACACTTTGCCAGAAAAGCACGTTTATGTACGTAAACATATAGTCATATAGTTAAAGATCAAAGGGGTTTTACAGCACTAATGTTTGTGTTAAAAGTGAATAATTTGATAGTTAACTGCTGAGTCCATATTCAGCCCTCTGACATTCATTACTCACAGGATTTCTTCTGAAAACGCTTCTGGAACTTGAGAAACTTTCTCTGTTTGCTGTTGAGGTGTGTCTCTTCGTCTCCTGCGTCCACGTCTGTGAAAGGTCTCTTAGCTGGCAGGTTCAGTTGTCCAACAGGTGGTATCTGGGCTACATTTATTTAAAAAAAAATGAAAAATGAAAAAAAAGAAAGAAAAAAAAAGTGATTTAATCAAAGTGCCGATTTTTTGAATAAAGAAAAAAAAAGGAATTATGACATACCCATGCCATCTCTGTAATTTGCTCCCAGCGATTTTCGTGACCTCAGAGGTTTAGAGTCCATCCCCAACACTTTGTGCATCTGTCCAAATGCACACAGCCTCAAGGCGAACTAAGAAAAACATTCAAGTTATGCAATAATTTGTTGATTATAATTATAAAGGTGTACATGTGTGTGGGTGCTCCTGCAGGCTCACCTTACCTGAGCACTCTGTGTGATGTCTTCACGCTGCTGCATAGTCAGATATGCAGTTGCATCAACAGCTTCTTTTTCACAAGGATCTTTAATTCCAGGGCCATCTGTGCACAAATGCCATTCGACTGGTGCATGAATGGCAGCTCAGCGTATAAACTTTTATGCAGGTTTCACAACTCAAATAAAATCTCACCTTCCAAAAGGATTCCTGAGGCTACGCACTCTAAAACCCTGCGGAGGGCCTCGCCCACTCCCAATGATCTCTCAGATGTACCAATAGCCTTCTCCACGAGTAGTTCAAGAGGCTACGTTGAGACAAGAAGACAAAACCAACACCGACTGCTTAGAAAGACGCTGGTCAGAAAAAAAAGTCATAACACTTCAAGATGAAAGCAGCTGAAATGAGCTTTAAATACAAATCTCTGCTTTGCTATCGTTGGAATAGGTGCACCAAGAGTTTCCTCACCCATCCAGATAGCGGCGTCCAGGTAGGAACACGGTTACACAAGTCCCTCATGATTCGGATCACAACGACGGCAGAATTCAGGGTGTTAACTTTTGCCTGGAGGCAGAAACAAAGTCCATTCAGTTAGCAGAGCTTCTGTCAGTGATAGAATCCTTTCTGAGGTTTCAAACAAATAAACAAACAAACAAACAAACAAAAGACAAAAAACAAATCAACCCAAGCACAGAGGATTAAGATCTACTGAGCCCTCTCCAAATCAACGGCAAAACTTATGCAACTATGTTAGCCATTTATGACATTTGAGGTTGAAATCGAGAGAGCTCAGTCTCAAGGTATGTACTCATGTCGATACCAGTGACTTATCCACTTCTGCCACTGGTAAAGATGAGCATTAAATACAACATTTTATAAAGATTATTAACAATATGAACAAGAACTGAGAGCAAAAACTGTTACGGTCCTTCAAAATGAACAGAAAATAAAAGATCACTCAAGGAAAACAGTTCAACCTGATGTACAAGTAAGGACGTGAATGCAAACCTGGAACCACTTGGCGTGGCGGAGAGACGCCAAGGCAGTTAGGCATTTCTGCCTGTCCAGAACGTCCGGCGGATCGTTGACTGTTCGCGTTTCTATTGACGAGGTGGGGTAAGAAGAAAAGGTACAGTTTGACCAAGGGGGTTGGCTCTGTCTTGCAGCTTAGGGAGTAGCAAACAAAAACCAGCAAACGGCCAGCAGCAGGGAAAGGGGGTTTAACATAAAGACATGTTTTGTCCCAGCAACCATAAAGGTCTGCTAAAAGAGATCCCAATGATCTTTTCCACAGTGTGCGCGGAAGTAAGAAGACTGTCAGAAACAGCTGTAGTATTTGTTTATAACATCGCACAGCATTAAAATATATGCACTGCACCACATCAAATACCCCCTTCCCTGAGCCACTGGGATTGGGTTTGTTGCTTGTCCCCCCTCCTGAGACAGTGTGTCCAGTTGGTCAAAGGTCCAGCGTTCCTAAAAAAACTTGACAAACTAAAAGGTAATCAGTTGTAAATCACAAGCATTTAAGAAGCTTTACGTCTGCCCTATGCTGCAGCAAAACTGATGAATCCCTCAGAAAAAGTATCCTAAAAAATATATGACAGACAGACTGGCTATGTTAAAAAACAACAACAAAACAAACAAAAAAATCCATCTTTGAGCAAGTTTTAGCTCATTTGTCCTACATTATACAACTAGGGATACACCGGCTGATAATCTATGCCAATGCTGATGTTAAAAAAAAATTATTTGTGCAGTAGCATATGCCAGTATTTATTATTAGTATTTATTATCCACTACCACTTAAATATGTTTTTGAAAATAAATATTTGCTCACTTAACAAGGCTGATAATCACATTTGGACAACATAAGGCCCCTATGTACAACTCTGCTTGGACTCTCTTGAGTTGAGTGAAGTTGACTGAATTTAAATTGATAATATGCATTTTCATCAGGGGTGCATGATGTTAGCAGTGAATTTAATCACTATGGCATTTAACAAACAGGTCTTAAACTTTGAAAAATATCAAATTGCACATGTGCAAACCTTGAACCTAAATTAGAGCTCTGCCTAAAACGTTTGTTTTCTTAAAACAGAGTAAATATGGTTTCATTCAACAATGTTTAAGCCTTAATAATCCCACAGCGCCAATAATTATCTAGTCTCATAATGTTATTACTAATATTGCATGATTTTATATGTGCAGTCCCAGTGTATAGTGTATTAAAATGGACTAAAACTGCACTGAGACTGATTTGGTTCTCAGTCTGAGGCTTCCCCTGAGATTCAAACAAACTTTAGTCTACCAGATAAATGCAGCTAACACTAATTAACACAGAAGCTTCAAACACTACAATTACTACACAAACTAAAATATTCACCTGATTTATGTGGTTTTTTTGCCTTATAATGTAAATCCTTCTAAGACAGCTGATCAGTTTTGCTGCAGCTAGTTCCAAATACATGTTCAGCATCAAGGATCATGCATGCGCGCTTGAACTTGTTATTCTTTAAAAAAGCCTTCACTTGAAACATGAAAACAACAAGAATATACAAGTTTTGTTTTGGTTTTTTTTTTTGTTTTTTTTTAAATGACTGAGGCGTTATCACTAACAACATGAGCAGGATGCATCAGTGACTACAGAGGAAATGTCCTGCATACGTCAGTTTGCCACAAAAACGACGAAAGGACTCTCGAGCGAGCAAAGAGTCAGTGTTCACTGGCATTAGTCTGACACGGTCACTGTACAAGCTCCACCGAGGTTTAATGAAATGGGACAACTGGTTTGATTTCGAACAGTCAGCGCAGATTAATAAATCGATGGAGCAGTACAGCGCCTGCATACCGACAACACAGATCAGGGATGGACCGATATACGCACCTTCTTCTTCTTCTTCTTCTTCTTCAGCAGTTTCACTCTCCTGCACTGTCCTGACAAGAGGTGATGTCAGGTGAATAATAAGAGTCAGAACTGACTCCTTGGTACTCGTAACAACAATGGCTGCATCTCCTGGACACTGGCCGACTGTATATGTCTCAGGTGAAATAGTCTATTAAAAACAAGAGAACAAACAATTAAGACGGTTAAACCTGGATTAAAATAATCCAAATCAAAATGTGTGACATGCGTATTTAAGGTATGCTGCAGGCACTCATTTCTACCTCTAATTGTGCAGAGAGTTTTTCGGCCACTTGTTTCAGCAGAGTAACTGTCGGCTTGTTGGAACAAAGCAGCACCAGCTCGACGTTCTTGTCCCCCTTCAGAAGGAGTCCCTTAGCCACCAAACCAACTCGCATAACCCCACGTAGCACACGCTCTTGTGAGTCATTACTTTCGGTTGAAGGGCACAAAAAGTAAATAAATACATTTTAAAAATTACCAATTGAACTATTTATATTAAAAGAAATGTAGTTTTATTAGTTTATTTCAAAAGCTTGCAGATATCCTTTTAAAACCATCGCAGGTTATTCTCACTTACCTCTGTGCTTCTGTATTTGCTTCGTCATCTTTTGGAGCATCCACTTGGTCAGATACAGTCTTGAGAGCGCACTCCACATGGGAGACGATTGTCTGTACCGCCTCCAACTCCTCTGTTGAGGGGTACACTTCAGAGTGTTTGGCCAACACGTAGCGATCATATGGGCCCGCCTGTGTGTGAGTTGCTGCAGATTCCTAATATAAATATAAAAAAAAGAAATTTCATACTGGAGGAAACACACTGCAGATGACAGCAAATGTATAATTACTTCATACTGTAATATTATTTCATGACGGGTATGTGTCAGGATTCATTAAAGCCATTTTTTTTAAATCCATGTTTTACTGCTGCTGATGTATTCCAGTGAAGCCATATGAAGAATTATAATAAGAGCGATACTAAGAAACCTATGATTAAAAAAAAAAAAAGGAAAAGGAAAAATAAACAGGGCACAGCTTTCAAGAGGAACAGCATTTTTTTTTTGCAGAACAAAGGGAAACAAATCGGGGATGGAAAATACTACATGCTCTGTGAATTCAAGGTTTCCACTGGGGAAGTTTTTGGACCTGGCGGCTGCTGTGGCCAAAGTGGAGGTTTAATACAGTAACTTAACATCACAAGTTATCCATAAGAAAATATTTACCTGCTTTAGTGTCAGGACTGAAAAAGACTTTAGGATTAAGAAAAGTAGGGTGTATATAATCATACAAACCAGTAAGTTTGTACCAGTAGGACAACACTAAATAATATTTAATCGTTTATCTCTGCTAAACTTAGACATGGGAGGCTGCAGGGTTTGTAATACAATGGAGGAGAAACCCTGTGATTATCTAGTCTTATATATTTAGCAGGCAAAATAGAGCCAACCTCACGATAACGTTTATCCTCAATATGCTCGATAGCAGCAATGTAGTCATGGTACTGTCTCAGCTCCTCTTCATAGCACAGACAGTCGTACCAATAACGCAACTCCTCATATCTGGAAGACAAAATAATTTGGAACATGTGAAGAAAAGGTTCAGAGCTCAAGTTTGAAGAGAAGTGTCACTTAATTTCACCGGATCGAGAAACATACTCTTGTTAATGTCACAGTGCTTAAATTTGCATTGAAACGGTTGATCTACTCAAAATGTTCAATAATAATAGGAACAATCTGGTTCAATCTGATTTCTTTCCACAGTGCAATAAATGTTGTTTTTAGCGCAACAATAACAAGCATTTAGCTTCCTGGAAAACAAATTTATTCCCTATTATCTGACATAGCTGTTGAAAGGCTGCAGACTTGTTCTGGCAGACAAGTCGAACTGTCCCGCAACATAGACACATATTGTGCCTTATTCTTATAAGTGACTAAGCTTAGAATAAAAATGACTTTAAAAAAATGGTTTCTTCAAAGTTTTGTTTGCTATTTATTTTATGATTATCTGTAATCTACATTTGTAAACTGGCTATGCGAGTATACGCCCACTAGTATTTTTAATCCACATTATTTGACTAGTGCTAGTATGTGATGAGTGTGAACTGTGCCCAAGCATGAACCTCAGATATTTCCTCAACAACAGCTGCCTCAATTGCTTTATTAATTAACAAATCTAAAAGCCATGAAAGAGACGATTTACCTCAAACAAAATAAACCACAACATACATGAAGTCATGAAGCTCCCTGTGTGTTCAAGAAAGTGAGAGAGGCAATGAGATGCACAGACAATCCTGAAGCATACTCCGGCCAGATGCTTAAGCACAGTGTAAACACAGGCCAGCAACGTCAGGGCAATCGTGGCAACATGGGAGTGAACCTTAAGCTGGGCATACACTGTGGGATTTTTTTTTTGCTCATTTTGAGCCTTTTTTTTTCAGTCGTGTGACCGTTTTGGGGATCGGCCCGGGTTTCGCCTTTATCATGTGTCGTGCATCGTGTAGTATACATGGGGTAACGAGAAGCGACTAACACCTCACGACCAAGCTCCCGAGCATCAATCATTTGGTCGTAAGAAAATTGAACCTGTTTGAAATCCTGTCGCCCGTCGTGAGGGTACCAGCGCAGGCTCTCACACTGCGCGCACACAAGCCCAGAAATGAAAGTGAAAAGACGGAGCAGCCCGGCAGTGCAGCGTGTGATCTGGATACAAGTGATGGACGTGTAGAACTTTGGCAAGCTCATCCGAGGCTTTTAGATGTGGCCTCACAAAATTATCAAGACCACAACAGCCAGAAAAGAGTTGGATGGACATTCCTGCTCAATTGCAGCCGTTTGGTCAATGTTTCTCATTAGCAATTTAGCAAAGTTGATGGTGGTGGTGTGTGTGTCGTGTGAGTGAAAGACAGAGAAAGAGAGCGCGAGAGACAGATTTTGTGTTATAACCTTCATGTTATGGACACATAGTGTGAGCACTCAGGTCGCATCAGAGCATCGGGCTGTATAGTGTGAGACCCTGCATCGTGACCTATGAACTTCTAACCCCTGCGATTCAATCATAGTTTGAGCAGGAGCCTGACTGAAAAAAATCGCCCAGTGTCTGCCCAGCATTAGGTGTACTCTGCACTTGCAATGAATCAATTACTTGAAAATGAGCTGTCTGGCTGAAATAGACTTTTTGTTGTTGTTTTCTCAGGTTCAAGAGATAATTCTTCATAGTTTGTGTTTTGTTTATTTCATTGTTTGTTTGTTTTTCTTTGTACAGAACCTGCTGTATTTGAATGAAAACTAGAGTGTACTATGCAAATGCCAGTTTTAGTGCATCTTTTATTCAAGCCCATGCGTGCTGGACGTACCTGTCGAAATCATGTGGATGGAGGCGGTGTCCCTGTTGTATCAGGCTGTCCCAGTACAGCAGCTCCTCGTAAGCCTGGTGCTCGTCCCACACTGGCGTTGCAGCGGCCGCCATGCTGTCACGATTGCAGGACCCAAGCTACCACCTGTGCGCCCCCAAATATACACCACTGTCACTATAGTTAGCAGACAACTGATTGTTTAATAACAACCACAAAAAGCAGCAGATGATCTGACACTATCCACATGTATGTGCTAACGTTAACTAAGCGGTACACTTGTTACGTTGAAGGGTGAGACATGTGGTGAGGATGCAGCACCAATATTCACAGCAAACTGAATGTATTTAATAATAATAAATAGAAAAAAACTGGTCCCTAATTCCCATAATTCTCCAATCTCCATAAATTAAGGCAGCTAATTAGCCTATGTTTACAGCAACTGGATGCTAGCAAGCTAGGTAGAGTTAGCTAGAATGTCAGTGCTATTAACGTTGCATTAAATTTCGATTATGTCTTTAAAGTTTACCTCTGTCAACGGGCCAGTAAACAGGTGTAGGTCCTTTAACGTTGTTAGCTTTAGGATGTTAGGCTAGTTTGAGATGAACCAGGCCTGCGCAGGATCGGTCACCCCCGTGAAGTTTCGCGTCTTCTTCGCCGAGTTTAATGGCGGTTTGCACATTACCGTGTTTGGGGGTATACCGCCACCTGTACTGGAGTGTGCGTTCTGTCATAAATAAATAAATAAATGCAAGAATTAAAACGAATCCTTACAAGAAGGTTGTGAAGATAAAGGTGAGATGGTTTGGACACGTACAGAGGACGGATAGAGCTTGGACTGGAGAAAGGATGTTGAAGATGGAGCTCTGAAGCAGTAGGAAAGGAGGAGAAAAGACTGGTGCAACAGGAGGAGAATGCAGATAGGGTGGGACGGAGGTAAATAATCCTGAGTGGAAAAGCTGCATACCACGTCTTCTGTCACAAATCTTTCACTGTCTCCCAGTTTTCCATTACGATATCGCTTGACTGTCATTCATTATTGCATCAATATTTCTTCTCTTGGAGCTCGTTCTGCAGTTCTGTTTATATTTCATTGTAGTGGATTTTTGGGAGCTTGACCCACCCATTTGTTGAGATGTAACTATTTTAGGAAAAAATTCTAAGTGGAATATGATGATCTCAGTGTCTACTTATGGCTCTGGGATCACAGCCTCTTTGGCCTTGCCTCTTCTATCTGTTACAAACCAAAAATTATTGCAACTAAGTGGTCTACATGAACTTTGTTTCAATATAGCCACCAAACTCAGTTGGATATGTTCATAGCTTTCGCCAGTTTGCATTATGCAATTTGGTTAGGCTTTGTCCTGACTTCGTGCTAACAAAGACATCATGCAATCATGTCAGCTGCTGATATTTTGGAGAACAAATATATATATATATATATATATATATATATATATATATATATATATGTATGTATGCCGGGGTGGAAGCTTGTCCCTCCCATTTTTTTCCAGTGCAGTCCAGTCCATTGAAAATGCTTGGTCAAGTTTTCTTCCATTCCTTTTGAGAATAGACAGCCGCTGTGACAAGAGGAGCCGAGGGAGTTCAGGAGATCAGAGGCAAAGCAGCAGTTTCCTCTCTTCTGGGAAACCAGATGACCTTCTTCAAAGTGATAATGTAAACAGCTATCTAACAACGGCTGGAATCGTGGGAGTTTGAAATAAAACGTGAAGAATTCTCCTGCAGGATAAGTGTAAAAACAGCAATCAACGTAAGTTGAGTTTATTTTCTTTTTCCTTTCTTTTTTTTTTTATACCTTTTTATTCCGTGAGAGCAGAGCAGGCACTTGCTAGAGCTAAGATCAAAGCAAATAAGTTACATAGCAGGGTGATTTTTTTATTTATTTTTGTTTTTTTATGCAAGCTTTGGAGCTTTTTGGAAAGGAAAGTGTATTTTTTTAATACAAGAATAACAGATAAAGGACACTTTACGGCCCACAAGAAGGGAATTTCTTATAGCAACAGATTGTGATACATCCTTTGTGGAGGGATTTCTTTGTAAACACCATATGAATTTTCAGTTAATGATACATCAAACCTGTAAATAGTTTCTGAGTTGCTGTTTTTTTTACAGAAAGACTGTGTTGCATCTTTATTTACTGCTTTTTCTAGATTTACCATGGTAGTCGACTGTCACTGCCTAACTGGCCTGTTTGCTGCAGCATGGTTAACTCCAGCTGCAGAGGCTTCAAACAGCTGTTTTCAATTAGCATCACTCGCCAGAAACATTACTCTGAACAAGCATTTGTTGACTTTAGATGTGGAGCTAGGGTAGCACGGGATTTCATAACGTGTGTGCCTGGTGATGCGAGTTATAGACGGCCATAAAACCCAAAAGCAGGTCGTGACCCAAACCCTATCAACCACGCAGTCAATTGTTCCTGTTGTCGTTTACACTTAGACACAGTTTTCATTTTATGATGTTTTACGTTAGATTAAGTTTTATGCTGTCATCATCTTCTTGCTAAATTAATTTGATAATAAATGGCTTTTACTGCACTGCATGTGGGTACTCTCTGAGTTTATAGTAAATGTCAGGTTTTTGCACAAATGTGAGAGGTTTATGGAAAATTTACCACATTACCACCTGATTTTTTCATAGTTGTGATTTGAATGTGACAACATGTAAGGATCCGTTAGCCAGGCCACCATCTCAGCCTCAATTAAAGTGAACCACACACAAACCGCTAGATCTCCAACATGGAGGCCATCCAAAGACAACTGCAGTAGGGACCGCAGCCAGCTCTTCCCCTTAGGTAAACAAAGTCTGTCTCTTTCCATAGTGCTGCGACGTGTGTGTGTGTTTGAATAGGTCTCCGCCAGTGTGTGATCATGCGTGTGCCGACGCAGTTCTACACGTAAATGCCGCGAAGGCACCGATCCAACTGTAACAATGTAAATTGTTTCAGGTTCAAAGTGCGCTCTGTTGTTGCCACCCACCCTGCTGAGTGGGAGTAGCACAGCCATTTTTAGCAAGACGTGGAGTGATATATATTTATGTGAAGTTACCAAAACAAAGGCATTGTTTTGTAGTAGAAATTTAAAAAAGAAAAAAAGAAAATTAAAGTCTTCTCTCCAAAACTTCTGTGTCGAGTTTTTCTGAAAGCTAATGTTTATTTTATTGCACATCAGGAAGATATCAGTAGGAATGTTCTTGTTTCTATTTGGGAACTTCAATTTGATCAAAGTTTAAAGGACCTTTGAATATGTTTAAGAAACTGAACATTTAAAGAAGTCACTGACATAAAAAAGACTCTGACGAGTCTCTCAGCTTAAAAAATGTGAATTAAATAGAGTGCAGAACACTGGATATCTTTCTGGCAACCAGTTCAGGTTGTACTTAACCTTTTGCCCTATGACAGCTGGGATAGGCTCCAGCATCCTTGCAACACTGAATTGTATAAGTGAAAGAAAATGGATGGAAGGATGGAGAGAGGGATGGATGGAGTTAATTCAGAAAGGCCGTGAAGTCAAGTAGCAATAGAAAGCATTCATGCCTATTTACTGATTTCAGTGACAGCCCACGTCGATACATCCAGTCAGCAAATCATGTGCTCTTTGAGCTTCTTCACTCTGCCTGTAGTTGCTGTCCATCTGTAAGCCACTTGGCAACCCACTTTCATCCAAGCTCCTCCTTTTCATGCTGTCTCTGACTTAATGCCATGTGTGGTGGTCACAAAACAGTCATACCATGCAGACAGACACAACTTAAAGAAATAAGACACAAATAAATTATATTTTTTCAAAAACTTATTTATAAGAATCACTTAATCTGGAACATTTAGAGAAAGAGGGAAATAAGCAAAACTCTAAAAATGTTTATGCGGTATTATCAAATTTGGTTTAGAATCTGTGGCTTTATATCTATACGTATCTTTGAATACTTGGATCTGGCACAAAAAAGAGCTTTCTGCTCCATTGTCAAATCCCAATAAGCAGCCAGTATCATTTATATTGTGTTCAGAGGGTAAATGGGTTGATTATGTAAAAAAGAAAAAAGGGTGCCTCACAGAATCTGATGTCTGGCTGAGTGAGTGCAATGTAATGGTTATGACTAATATTTCAAACATGTCTGAAAGTCAGAGCTATGATTTAAGTCTTCAAGGTAATCAGCACAGAATGCTTTTGGTTAAAAGAGAAATGCAACAGGTCTCTACCCTGTGGCTTAATTACAAAGAAGATCCATCAGTCATGCAGGCGAGGTAATCAGGGTTATATTTATGAGTTGATTAGTTCTACTCTGTGTATTTCTGTGAAACGGTACAGTTCTCGTGGAGTTCTCCTCTTTCTTCTTGATGCCATGTTATCTGGCACCGATTCTCTCTTTCCCTTACTAATTTTGCCTCAGACAGTATAAGCATTGGTTACCAAGGCAACCATGCTTGCAAAGAACTGAAACAAAGTTGACATTTTTCTCTCTCTCTCCCGAAATTAATCATCAAGATAATGTTCAGTGCAAAATACTAGCAGTTTCTGACTGCTAAGGGAAAAAGAAAACACTGATGAGGACTTGAAAAATAAGGAAGGAATGCTAAAAAAAAAAAATGGCACAAGAGTTGCATTATGGGAAATGTATTATCTCATATTTTTGGCACTTGATATAAAGAAATGTAAGATATTTTTACCTCATCTTGATCTTCTTGTGTTTGGAAGAATTTTACATTAATGAAATATTACATTTTTAATCAACATAATGGTCATTTATTAATCATTAATCAGACTTCATTCATGTGAATTACCATGATCTTGCCTTCTGATGATGAATTTGGTTTGAATAATTGCTTGCAAACATAAACACTCAGCATTCAAACTATATATATAATTTTACAATAGCAGAAATTGTTCTTTGTTGTGTAATAAGTAGTTTATTACATTTTCTATCATCTATAGTAGACTATTTAGACTACAAGTTTATGTGAGGCCTATACTGAACAGTCTCCAGGCTGTGTTATGTACCTGTTAAAGAACAGAGATCCCTCTGTCAGCTTTTCTCTACAGAGAAAAGAGATAAAGCACTAGCATTGGTGTGATCATAACCCCCCAAGAAACCCATCAAGGGCACAGATAAAAGGTAAATCCACAGGTCAAAAGGTGACTACACGCATCCCAACACGCTCTGCCTTCCACAGGGCCAGATATCTTTCTTAGATTCAACCATAACATGACACTGATCACCATTCCCTGTGCTTGTGTCTCACGGGTTTTACTTTGGGTTTACTCCAGTTCACACGCTGGTCCCTCATCTAGCATGACACCCTGAAAGCTTTCGCCTACTCTTCTCTAAGCCTTTAGAAAAGAAAGTCAGCTGTGACTTTTTGGTGTCATGCTTTGCAGTTTTTCTTGAGTTTATTGTTCACTCTGAAATGGAGTTTGCTGTGTTTGCTTTACTTTCTGAGTTTTACTTTATTTTTCACTTTTCAACACACGGTTAGTGGTTATAACTTCACTCTGACTATACAAAAATCTCACGAGAACCTTCTGCAGGAATGCTTTTTGTTAGAGCAACAACTCTGCATCGGTATTTATATTGCATCTCTTTGATTAATCTTATAAAGGATTATATGATTATTTCCCACAGTTTTACTCTGCTGTAGGCTTCATGCTTTCATGTGATCTATCCAGGCAGTATTTGTGTCTGATTTCGATTCCACATCCAGCAGAGCAGTAGTAGGTTTGTGGCAAGAAAAAGGTGTGACTCTAGTATCGAACATCAGTATCCTCAGCAGTAATCTCTATGAATGAGCAGTCAAGTAATAACACCTGACATTTGGTGAGTTGCTTTCAGGATAGGCTGGCCTCACTGAAAAGTTTAAATAGCCAGCAAGAATGTGGTGCTTGGAAGGTGGGAGGATGTTGTGCGCAGACATTTAAGCTTGCATGTGGTTTCTGGTGGGAACTCTGCCAGTAACAGGGAGGCAGGGTTTCGAGTGGAGGGGGGAGTTTAGGGGGTCACGCTGCTCCAGAGTGAGAAAGTTCTGCTTTTCATTACATCAACCCATATGTCCACATATCTGCCCCGCCTACGAGACTCCACTCCGTTTCCTGCAATTGTTGTGTCAGTCAGTGATCTAATCCTCTCTCTTACATCTCAAAATCTAGATTTTGGTAAGAGTGTGTCCGATTGTGCGTGAATAAAAGAGGTAATACATCTGTGGGCTGACGGAAGCCCTACTGAGAAAATTGGAAATTCCAGACTCGCATTCATTTAACAAGGAGTGCATCTGAATATTGCTGCACTACGTCTCTGTAGAGGGTGACCAGCAAGGCAGAAAAGAGTGGAGAGGTGGCTGCTCTTTTTAACACAGATCTCCACAGCCTTGCATTCAGTTGTACTTTGATCATATTCCTTATTTCGGTTGAGAGAACCAGCTTATTTCACTTACAGAAAAGCAGCGTGCCGGTGGGTGTCTGAAACAAACCTTGCACAACAATGTCGCCGTTCGAAAAATATGATTTGCAAGTGCAGCCAGCACATTAAGTGATGGTCTTTTTTTTACTTTACAAGTGAAGTGGGCATGCTGTGCTTGTGAATTCGGGAAAAGTAAGTGTGATGTGAATGAAATAATAAGAATTGTTGTAGTCTTTTCTCTTTGAGACACCTTATGCATTGCGTTCTGTAAGCAACTTTTTTGGGGGGGGACTTATTCTGGCTTTGAAGTATTCTGTTTTTGTATGATTGAGGCATACAGCTTTGATGTAAACCTCTTCTGAGCTGCAGTGGGATCACAGGCGTCTCGGTTAGTTATGATATGAAGTGGCAGGAGTTAATGAATCACACACTGAAAGGCAGAGAGCAGGAGAGAAGAGTGATTTTTTAAAAACACACACAAACTTTACTTCAAATACTCACCAGGAATTCTTGCAAGCCTGTAAGATGTTCCCTGTGGGATTTTAAGAATAAGGTTTATTAAGGAATATTACAGGAAAGCTACAGTGCGGCTGTGAGAAACTAAGCTCTCAGTGGCCGTGCTTTTGTCCCGCTCAATACAAACGCTCTAGTGGGTGGATAAGTGAAGTCACATGGTCACTTTTCCTCTTTCCCACACCAACACACCCACACCCTCCTCCATGCAGCCAATCTTCACTGTTCAACTCACTACTTACCCGCAGCGGGTAGCCTGCTTCGTCTGGATACTGTAGCAGCACAAGTTGCAAGCCTGTTTCCCCCCAAAACCATGCATCCGAACTGGGAATAATATCCGCGTGGCTCACCTTTATCCACGTTTCAGGAGATATTCGACATCACGTCGCCCGGAGGTAGTTAGGAGAACTTAGCTTCAGGTAATTTTCAACTTGCAGTAACAGTTTTACTTTTGGGTTCATGTGCTCGCTTTGATTTTTTTTTTCATGCAGCTCGTACCTCTGGCTTTGGCTAATGCATCGCTGGTGCGTTACTTTTCGTAGCAGTAACGGTTAAAAGTTGTAATTTGACGCTACGCATCGAGTGTTTGATTACAGGCTGCCGTGAAAACAGCTGCGAGAGTGTTATTTCTGCTTTAGTGGAGTGAAACTGTTGCGTTTCCCGGCCTAATGTGAAGTATTCCTGGCTGTATGTCCTGTATCTCCCTCCACCCCCACATCAGGTAACACTGCAGCATCAAAGGCGCACAAAGCTTTTCAAAATACTTCATTTGCATGAGGCGACCAGGGCCGGCTCTAGCCTTTGGATTTGGTGCCCCCCTCCTCTTTTCTCTCTGAGCTCTTTGAGCAAAAAACATGTTTTGGTTGAACAGGCTGCTCTGAGTTTACTTTTCTGCCAAAACATAGTATCACAGCGAAGATTATTATAATTAACTATAAACTCAAATCTACTGCTTGTTTTTATGAAAATGTTTAAGTAGTTGATTCATGATTTTAGACTTACCAAGAAAAAAGGAAACAGTACTTCACATGTAATAGTCATATATATTTCAAATTCTTCTGGGCTATTTGCTGTCATGATTCGAGTTAGTTACTTTACCAATAGTAAAGTTGCATCCTATTTAGTTATTGGAACTTTCAATAGTGATGACTTAAATAGGGGGGGGGGGGGGGGGGGGATTGAAAAAAAAAAAAAAAAA
>VUQR01023118.1:0-16038 GCA_015108515.1 Hemichromis elongatus | reverse complement strand
TCATGAGCTGTATGCCAAAATCATCAATATTAAAACAATTTAAGGCTTGAACTACTTAAGTTGTGTGTAATGAATCTGAAATATATAGAAACTCTAATGTTTATCAGTACATTGCAGAAAATAATGAACTTTATCACAATATGCTAATTTTTTGAGAAGGACCTGTACAGACAAAAGGTAACTTTTCATTAACGCCAAATATTATTTTCATAATTAAAAGAAATGATTAAACTTTACAATTTGCCCCAAACTGTAATTTACAGGATCTTATCTGGAACAACTGGAAAAAAAGGGCTCCGCTACTGGACAGTGGGACAAATAGTTAACTGAAAATAGTTGTTGTACACCCACCTTTACCATATATATGTTGTTCCTACCAAACAAAAGCAGCTGTAGCAGCTTCATGTAACAAAACAAACGTCAGACACTTAAGTGTATTCCAGTATTTCATTACAGGGTCTCTACCTTAAAATAGAAAACTTCTTGAGGCAACTGCTGTTGTCGTTTGGCAAAATATAAATAAAATTGTTCTGAATTTAAAAATTTAAAAAAAAAAAAGTTTTTATAATTTATAAATTGATGAAAGTGCCAGATAACAGAATATTGACTATTTTCTCTTGTTCACTTAACTCCATTTTCCTCATGAGTGCTTTGATGCGTTGCTCACGCCGAGCTCTGATTAGCTTTAGCTTTTAAAGGAGCCTTTGTTAGCTTCTTTAAAATGTTCATGTTCATCTGGCTGAAGATGATTTAAGTGCCTCATTAAGACCAACCGTGGTTTATTTTGGTGAACCTTGTGTGTTTACTCACAGCGATGGGTTTCCACACTAATGCCATTTTAGTGTGTGGCTGTGTTGTGTGCTGCATGTTGTATATACATGAAACAGACCTGTTTGTAATTAGACATATGGTAGGCTGACTGGCTTTTCACTGGTCGATACATACATCTCTATTTACGACATGTACCTGGCAACAGATGTGAATTAATGTCACTGTTTTTGTCTGAAATCACAATGTCAATGTCAGAGTGACAAACGGCTTCTGTAAATGCAGTAAGATGTGTTTGTAGTGACTTAGGAACAAGCTAAAAGCTGCTGAGAGGCTAAACTGGGCCTGCCTCCTTGTGTGACATGTTTTTCAATAATAATATTTTGTTGAGCTAGGAGAACAATTTTAAATCTTTATATATGAAGGAGGAAAAAAGAAAAAGGTACAAAAAAAATTCAGCAATTACCAAAAAAGGTGACCCAGTGACCCATTCACCCTCTCTTCTAACAGCTGAAACAGGTGCCTAGTATTAGTAATCAATACCACTCCAATAATGTGACCAGCCATACATTTTTCAAAAATGATTTTAAGCAATTACACAGATGCTTTAAGCATCAGAAATCACACAGTTAACAACAGCATAAAATCTGTGTTTGTGCTCTGTTATGACTGGAAGGGTCAGTCACCTGGTTGCAATACATACTAAGTTTGCTAGCGTTCTTTTATTCAGTAGTCGTACACTTCCTGAAAGCTGACACGCTTTAAAAGTGTTATTTTTTCTTTAATGTTGGCTTTTGGTTTTTTGCAATTGTCATTAAAAAAAGGAAAAATTGTCACGAGCTTAGATTCTAATTGGATCTTTAGTTGATTTACTTAAAGTACAGCAGTGTTAAATGTCGTCAAGTTCATTCAAAATGAATCCAAAACCAGTCGTAGTTTTGGGGAAATTAGTTAATTTTGAGATAACGGGACATCAAATAAAGGACTTAACGTGGTTTCACTGCTCGACGGGTTACAGAAGTAGTCATGATGCCCCCGCGAAAATAAAGGAAAAGAAAAACAACCCTGTATTTTTTAAACTATTAAAAGAAATGCACTTCTAAGGAGAAGAAAACATTCTGGTAGACCTTAAATATGCACACAATGTGTACTTGTAATTAACAATTGTAAATGCGACCTTGTTTTGACACAGACTCCACAGGGTACCTTTAACGGTTCATTCACGCTGCAGGCAATTATTACCTTAAGGTTTATAGTGTTATAAAAAAAAACTAAACAGAGTTGTGTATTCTTTTAAAGTACTACACCTACTGCTGACAATACTAAACAGCCAGCTCCCATTTCTCACAAATCTCTTCTTGTTGTTTGTTTTCTCCAATATTTAGGTGAAGGTCAACATAATTGGTGAGGTTGTAGACCAGGGTTCTACTGATCTGGGCATCGACCAGTTTGGATTTGCTCCTCATTCTGCCATTTATTCAATGCGCCCTGATGTCAGATGCATCATCCATACACTCACCCCAGTTACAGCTGCTGTAAGTACGCTCGGGGCAAACATTAAATGAGCTTCATTTTAATCAAAGCTGCTGCTAAATACTTGCTTTGGTATCGCATAAAGAAGGCCGAGTTAAAGGCAGCCCCCCTGCATGTCTAGTTGTGTTAGATGCTGGCAGCGTGTAATGCATTTTTTTTTTCCTTTTACCATTTTCTTTGAAGCTTTGCTATAAAATGCACAGCACATGATGTGTGCACCATTTTATTTGTGCCCGACAGCAAAAAAGGCGCCTCTGTTTATGCTGGTGTGTCAAACGCTTAGTTGTTTTTATCCCATGCTAACAGGTGTCCTCGATGAAATGTGGAATCTTGCCCATTTCCCAAGAGGCTTTGCTTCTGGGAGACGTGAGCTGCTTTGGTTACCATGGCAGCCTGGATGATAAAGAGACAAAGGTGGAGTTTCAGAAAGCTCTGGGCCCGACTGCCAAGGTACTGTCAAACCAAGGCACTCCATTAGTGGCAAGCTCACAGTCACATGGGGCAGAGTGGGCTTATTATATTGTACTGTATGCACATGTGCTGAGGGTATTTGTTAGTAACTGTAAATAGCTGAGAACACTGGAATATTTAGTTTATTTAGATATGGAGTGTAGGTAGAACAAATAGTCTTAAGCAATTTGCAGTGCTTGTTTACCCATTTACATGCATAAATTAAATGTTTTAACACCTATTTAGGAGCTACTCTGACATTTAAAGTAAAGTTAGGTGAGGCAATACCATGCTCATGTCTGCCACATGATCACTGCAAGGAGGTGACCAAACTTAAAGAGGTGGAGGCTGTTTAAACCAGCTGATCTAAGCTTGTTCCAGGGCTCCCAGCCCAGAAATAGTCTGCTCTACCAAAATGTTTTTCCTTGAAGCCTGCTTATTTATTTATTTTTACCCCCCAATGGTAGGCCCATATATTTAGACTATGCTGAAAACTACAGCTCCGTGACTCATTTTTATTTAGTTTGGATATCTGTTAGTTTAAGAATGCCACAAATCACTGCCGTTTTTTTTTAACCCACCATCTAGAGTTAGGCAGTTCTATAAATATATCACCAAATGTTAATGCATTACCCAAAAACGACACAAACTGAATCATCGCAATCAGGTTAATGGTAAATGGTCTGTATTTATATAGCGCTTTACTTGTCCCTAAGGACCCCAAAGCACTTTACATTACAGTCATCCACCCATTCACACACAGGTATTTAATGTGCTGGACAATGACTACAAGGAGGGAAAGCTAGAAATGCTTTAATATCCTTGTTTGTACCAGATTGCATTCCTGCCACAATATTAGTGTGAAATCTAATGCTGAGAGCAATATTTGACTTGGGTCTACCAGTTAAGCAGCAGTCACAACATATTAATGTAGCAGATATATTTTATATTAGTAACAAAAGGGTCATAATGTGCATGAACATGAACTTTAAAAGTGCGAAAAGAAGCTTAAATAGTGCTCATAGGCAGATTTGTTACTGCTTGTCAGAACGAGGCTGCTGTACTGCAGTTGCTATTTTAAGCCGTGCTAACTAGCCTTAGCCTCGCATCGAACAGACGGATATGAGGATGTTCTTGAGCTTCTCGTTTAGCTTTACAGCACAAGTCTAAAAAATGTCTAATTAAGCTTTTAATTATAGTCATTTATTTTTCATTATTGCACATTCAGGATGCACTGATGTGGCAGTTTGTGTTTTTCAGCTGATGATCCTGAGGAACCACGGGCTTCTGGCTTTGGGAGAAACAGTAGAAGAAGCTTTCCACTATATGTACCACTCACAGCTCGCCTGTGAGATCCAGGTATAAAAATCTTTATTCCTGATCCTACCTGCCCTTGGTAATGGAGTATAATCGCGCCATTCAGGTCGAAGCAATTGGTTAGCTTCGATGTGGCCTTTCCTCACACTTCATAAGTCAGTCTTATGTGCGTGAGTCACTGATATTATTTTCCAGCTTTTATTTGTTGAAATGTTTTTCCCCTCTGTCTACAAATGAGTCAGACACATAAAACGGAGCAGCGCCTGAAATGGAGGCAAAGCTAATATCAAGCATGCTGCTTGCTTGAGTAAACCTGAATCAAATATGTGCTAGTGATCTCTGTTTACAGACAGGTGGAACCCCGCCGTGCCCCTGAAACACTCCTGTTGCTTTGTGCAGGCGATCCTTTCGCAGCGGCTTTTGTTTTCTCGACTCTGTTGGTTTTTCCTTCGTTTTTGACACATTCAGAGTTCACTTCACTTGCAATTGTTTAATTATATAATTCTATGATGGACTGTTTTGAAATTAGAATTATGTGTCTCAGAAATGAATTAATCTCCAATTTTTATGAACGGCACAAGTGAAATCCTCCTGCACAGTAGAGCAATAGTGAAATTGTATTCACAGAATCTTTTATTATATAAATGGCTTTGTTTAGGTGAACGCTTTGAGATGTTCAGGCGGCGCGGACAACCTCGTCCTCCTGGACAGGGACAAGTTTAAGCCCCTGACCCAGGGAGTGGCCGCTGCCGGTGTCGTCATAGACAACGAGGTCAAGTGGAAAATAGGCGAGGCAGAGTTCGAGTCTCTTATGAGGATGCTAGACAACCTGGTGAGTGAACCCTGACCTGTGTCTTTTACCCACGATGCTTTGAGTTTCCTGTCTCACTCGCTTCCTCGGGAAGTGGCTAACTAAAGGACACAATGAAACTTCATGTATTTTTTTGTTTATCTAATCTTAACTGTTTTTTCCTAATATTATCATTTTCTATTTCCTAATATTAAGGATGCTGTTGTTCTAACTGGGAGAGCAGAACTAAATAATACACCCTGATTTTTATTTATTTATGTTTTTAAACCTCACTGATAATGCCCAGGCACTGACATGTTTTGTGGACACAGAAGATGTCAGACTGTCTGCTCGAGTCCCCTTCCTGCTAACAGCTCCGGCTGGAACAGACTGCAGCTGTGTTGGCTCTGTGCGATCAGAGATCGCCCACCCTCTCAAACACAGCTTCCAGATGGTGAGCCGTGCTGCGGGCAGTTACAGCCACACGGACCACACAGCCACTTAGTGCAATAACTGCCGTGTACTCAATTTGGAAATAGGATTTGGCATTTTCTTCCAGACTGTTGAGTATGCCACGGGGTGAAAATGCCAGCGTAGTCGTTGCAACCGGACGCCTGACCTTCCCTGACAGAGGGTGGAGTTTGATTGTTGCGGTGTCAGAGATGATTCCAAAACAAAGACAACAAAAAAGCTGATCTGTTCTAAAGGTCACAGCTAATGATGAAGGAATGGTACCTGACAGACGGTGATTTACAAATTGGATTGCACAGTATACTTTTTTTTTTTTTTAAATGCTAAAAGTAAAAGGTGCATTTTCTCTAAACCAAGCAATGAGATGGAAAGGTGAAACAGATTAGGGGTGTGGATGAGAAGCTGGCCTTTTAAAGTACCTGCTTAATTAAAACTATCCTCCTATCTGTCCGTTCACCTTTTCATTATATTAGATTCTGTCACATCGTACATGTCGGCAGTAGTTACTGTAGCTTTTGTACGCTTTTGTCGAGTTTGTACAGAAATTCCTGATGATGAATGCTACGACTGATACGCCCTGAATCTAATTTGTTTACTATGTTTCAGTCACACTGGAAACTGAGCTTTAGTTTCCACTGAACTGCTCTGTGAAAAGTGGCTTGCTCACACTGCGACGATCAAAGCCCACTGCAGAGGGGATTTTTATTTTTCATTTATTTATTTATTTATTGTGGCAAACTTGTAAAATTGCCTTTGCAGAAATGCCAGTTTTGATTGTTTCTAATGTAGCGTTATACTGCTTTTCTTCAGACCACACGTTTCTACATACTGCAAGGACCCATCACTGGTTTTCTAGTTGTCAACCACCGTCTTTGATGTATTGTTAACAACATACTCCTTCAAACCAAAGTTGTGTCTTCTCCCTCTCAAACTGGAGGCGTCTGCAAAAATGCTGTTTGTATATATTGCGTTTAAATATTTAAAAGTATTGTGTAAGTGGATTCTGGGTGGCCTGTGAATCATTTGGATTGTGGGGGGTTTGGAGTTTTGGGTTAATATTTCTTTTTTATCCCATGAGCAGAGAAGAATCGTGCAAAAAATTTCAAAAACTTTAACTTCTGGCAAAGAAAAACTTCTCAGTGCGTGTGCCGCAATAATATTTTCTCCTTGTGTAACGTGCTAGGGATACAGAACGGGCCATTCTTACCGGAACCCCATTGTCCGTGAAAAACCGCGGTCTAAGAACGACGTCGAAATCCCCGCTACAGTGTCGGCTATGCCACCAGAAGATAGTGAGCTTGGCCTGCGGAGTCCCTTCAAGTTTATGGTGCAGAAACAACAGAGAGAAAGGACCCGGTGGCTTAATTCACCCAACAGCTACTTGAAGGTCAATGTTCCTGAACAGTCACCCAGCGGGGACGTGAGCCCGAGGACAAAAACCATGGTGTGTTGATTTTGTTGTCAAACTGTAAGAGGAAATGAAATGATTTGATCCTGTCTGCTTTGGTGTCCTGAGCAAGTTAGTCTTTTGAGGTGACATTTTATCTGTCTTAGCCTGCCCTCTTGTGGCAGGTTTGTTAAATGCACTTTTTATATTTGGAATTGTTGGTATTAATTTATGTGTTTATTTGCTTTATTTAAATTCTCTCAGTGGATGAAGTCCTCACAGCCAGGCAACAGCGTTGGCACCCCAATAAAGATTGAAGACCCTAACCAGTTTGTCCCACTCAACACTGATCCCACTGAGGTTTTGGATAAGAGGAATCGGGTCAGTTAAAAAATGATCACATTTTCCACAAGATTGCCCCCAGATGTTACAAACCTGGGTGGTAGGAAAAAACACAAATATTTTCTTTTCTTTTTTTCATCTCATGTTCATTATCAAAACTACTGTTAAACTGTAAATTACTCATTATCTTTCAAAATAAATTACAAAAAAACATGAAAGGGGACATTTTGAAAGCGCGATCCTTCCGAAATATTGTTTTCTTTGGTAAATGTCAGTGAAAAGCATAAAATCTTGTCATCTTATTACCTGAAATGACAAGAATCAATCAGTTTGAATGTGTATTATAGCTTCTAATAACCAAAATTCATAAGCTGATATTTTTTTGACTTTGTTGAATATGTTTGTTCAGATAAAAGAGCAACACCGAGGCGACCAGATGACCCCAGGACCTAAATCTCAGTTACTGGCAGGCATTGTTGTGGACACCATACCAGGACCAGTAAGTTTATGTACCATTTGTAAAATGTGCGACATTAACAGCTAGAATTCATGATGTAGTGTGTGTCATGGTATTTTAGCGTGTTTTGCATCTTTCTAAGCACGTCTGAACTCAACCCACATACTAAACTGCTGCTCAACTCATAAAGGCATTGTTCTTTAAAAAATTTGGCAGCGGTTAAGGGGAAATAAACGGGCTTTCCAACAGTACAGGACAGTCAACCAAACACTATGCAGGCCGGACTTCGCACCATATACGAGTGTAAAATTAGATTATAGCTTGTTGTTTACCCGCCTATGTTTTTTAAACAGTTCAGTTACGAGTTGGTGATCCAGGAATTTTGAATCAGCCATCTTTCCAAATTAGTATCAGGTGTAGCGCCCGTGGTCTTACTTACACTACACATTGTTCCAGACTGCACCACACACAGCAGCATTGTTCATCGCGATCATGTGACGCGACTAAAACAAAAGTTGTTCGGGAATGGTTTGATGAACGTGAGTCCATTAATCTACCAATCTTTCAGCTTTGGAGGCTGATAAATATAAAGATTATTCCATAAAATATCTAGCGAAAAAAAAAACCAGAAGACACAGGTGTAAATGAAAAACACACTAAAATATTCTGTTTGTTGTGTTTATTGAAATTTTAAAAAAGCTCACATATTCTCTGTTACTGTACCCAGTCTCATAGATTTTGATTGCAGAGGTTAAAGCAGTGTTTACGTTTATTTCCTTATGAAAGCAACCAAAAATGCAAATATTGTGCAGAATAGGAACTGAATGTGTAAGATTTTTAAATATGCAGATTGGAACACCTTCACAAAAAGATTGTGATTATTTGTTAGTTTATTTTATAATTAAATAAAAATACGACACAAAGGATGTTTCTTATTATAAACAGGCAAAGAATTTGAGGATTTTACCATCTGTGGTGTAAAAGGTAAAAGATTCAGGAAATCTGCAGAAATCTCTGCAGGCAGCAGGAGTGCTAAAAACCAGTAATAAATCATCTTGATCTTTAGCTCCTCGGGCAGTAGTTGTGTAGTGGAAACGAGTGCACGGGCTTAGGAGCACCAGCATCAGAAAACCAGTCTGTAGCATTCAGAAATGGAAGTTGAAAGGAGTTGTTGCAACTGCACATGTGAAGGCACCATTAATAATGGATGCTATTTGGGTTTTAGTGCAACATATACTGCTATCCAGATGCTGTATTTGTTTTTTGTTTCATATGGGAAGCCTTTTGTTATTTAAGCAAGAGAATTCTGTGCATGTGATATCAGCGTGGCTCCATCATGAAAGGGTGTGGGTGCTAAACAGCCATGTCTGCAGTTCAGTCGCTTACCAGTTGAAAATTTGGAACTTAATAGGAAAACATAATACAAAGAAGAAGTCCTTCTATAGTGGAGCAGCTGAAATCCTTCACCAAGTAAGAAAGGGGGTGGGGGAGGGTCGTTTGATAACTGTACAACAGTTGATGTCAGAGCTGAAATGTTTACAGAGGGTTTTAAAAGAAGAGGTGATGTAACAGGGTGGTAAACATGCCCCTGACCCATTTTTGTTTTTAAAAAAAGGAGTTCCCATTATTACATTTATAATGCCCCAATATTTTAAAACAAACAAATAAATAAAACATACAAAAAATTTTACTTTCAACATTTTTACATTCAACAGACTGTTTCAACCTTTTGAAAATAATACTGTGCATCAGCTGACTGCGATGGCATCCTTTGTTTTCTCGTGTCTTCAGGCTTTCATCATTGAGGATGAAGAGCAGACTCGCTCTCTTCCTCCCAACCCTTTCAATGATCTCACAGAGAAGGCGCTGGAAGAATACAAGAGCATGGTAGAAAGAAGGCAGCAAGGCCAAGAAGGTACTGTTCTCTGTCCTTTATACATTAGTCAGACGCTTTACTGAGTTTGCTGTAGTTACTGTTGCCACACAAGAATTGTGCCATTAGCTTTAAACTCAAGGCAGTTGATTAGAGCCAGCTTGTCCTGGCTGGAGGAAATTTTGTACCTGAATTAGCAGAAACAAAGAGATTCCTACTACTTCCTACTGGTGAGTGATGAGCTGTAGAGACACTCGCCGTGTCAAACTCCATTTGTCTAATTGTGACTGTAAACAAGGAAAATCTGTGTCCAGGAAGGAAACATCTCTGCAAATGTGCATCAAAGTAACACCTTTGTTATTCTCCATGCAGAAATGCTTCACTATCAGAAGATGTTAGCTAAGAAAATTATGCAGCAAAGTTGTTAAAATGTTTAACAGTTTTAGTTTGCATTTGTCATGCTGGCAGCATGAGTGTATTGTTTTTGGTAGAGTTGGGTATGTAAGTATTTGGTATACATGGTTAAGCAATGCTATGACATAAACACGTGTGGTTCCCAGTGGAACTGGGCCACTAGTGTTTAATGATGATGTCACTGCTAATAAAAGCAGCAGGATGACTTCTGAAGTGTACAGGGCTGAACAGAACAGGGCGGCTCAGATTCAGCCAAATGCTGTAAAACTAATCGAACTGTGCTTCACAGTGCAAATGGATAACGACCCATAGCATACTGCAAAAGCAACCCGAGAGTTTATAAAGGCAAAAAAATTAGATATTCTTCAATGGCCGAGTCAGCTGGCTGATCCAAACTCAATAGGGCATGCTTTTTAGTTACTGAAGACCAAGCCGAATGCAGAAAGACCCACAAACAAGGAGCAACTGAACGTGGTTGCAGTAGGGCCCTGGCAGAGCATCTCAGGGGAGAAAACACAGGATTTAGTGATGTCCACTAGTTCTCGACTTCAGGCAGTCATTGACTGCAAACAAGTTTCATCGTTAGTTTGTCCAATTGTGTTTCAGGCTTACTGTGTATAACAATAATTGCAATTTGCAAACAGTTAATGCAATACTTTAGTTAGACCTTAAAGCTGAAAGTGTGCACCTAAATCACATACTGAATATTTGACTTCAAATCCACTCTGGTAGTCTAAAGAAACAAAATTACAAAAGTTTTGTCAGTGTCTAAATATTGTAGATTGTACAAACATTTTTCATGGACATTATTTATTCATAACACAGTTGTAAATGATGACCAATCAGATGCACTGTTCATACCTTTGTTTGTGGAAAGAGAGGTAGAGCTAGTTGCTTTTAGAAATACTACGGAAGAAGAGTAAAAAATATTATCTGGACTAGTAAAATGGCATAACTGTGGCTGAAAGTAAAACGAGTATAAGGCAGCCATGGTGGTAGAAAACAAAGAACAGATATGGCAGCATATTTGAGCGGACCCCAGAGCTTTATCTATCACTAGAGACAGCCGTGGTAATGAGGACGGAGAACCCAAACAGAAAAGATAAAGTCATAACAGGTACGATAGCTCACTTTTATAACTGATACAGTCTGATCAAGAAGTCAGTGTTGTTTTCTGCCTCATTGATTCCAAAGCTTCCACATCCACACAGTACAGTTCAGCACAGTATCAGATATTTCAAGTTTTCAAACTAAAACTGGGTCCGCAGCATTTCCAAAAGTCTCTCTTTTTGGTTTCCTAAAACGTGGGGGTGCTGTGGACACCGAAATTTTGCTAAAGAAAATGATATGAGTGTAGATGCGCCTTTGATCGTGGCTCCGCATGCAAAAAGAGAGGTCCTCTGAAAAGTGCAGTGCTGTTTTCAGTTATACACCCATACCTTGTTTGCTGTAAGATTTCAAAATGTGTGCTGCTGGGGAAAATATCTAATGATGCATTCCCAGGACATTTGTTCCAACAGGCCCGTTCTCCCTCTGAATGAATTGTGTAACCCCGTTAGCTGTTTGTAGAGTGCCAACATCAGCTTGGGATTTTATTTGTTCATATAATAGCCTAAGCTGACTCATACCTGCTTTGTTGGATGACTGACCCTTATGAGCTTTAATCCTTTTACAGAAGACGATGATGCCACCGATGCAGATGAGATGACCACATTTGATGGCTCGACTATCTCCCTCTCCCTCTCTCCCATAATGACGCCAGCCAAACAAGGTAATTAACAAATGAATGGGTATTTCAATTTGCGGAAAAGGACAAAAAAAATGCCCCAAATGAAATGGATAATTTAACGTGTTTTTATTCACATCCCTCTCCGCCGGCTTCATCTCGTGACAGACACAATACCCAATGGGAAAGACCACTTGGCAGAGATGGAGGAGGATCTGAGCATCGAGGTATCCAAGCTGAGCGTGAGCACTTCAGAAACGGTGGAAATCTCCATAACAACGAAGGAAAAGACGGGGGAGCCTCAGACCCCGGAGAGCCAAACTAAATCCCCCAAGAAAAAGAAAAAGAAGTTCCGCACACCTTCGTTCTTGAAGAAGAGCAAGAAAAAGAAGGAGGAGAAAGAAAAAGCAGAAGCATGAGCGAATGAACCCTAAAAGCAATGAAAACATCTGAATTGCCTTCCTAATTTTTTGTCTGTTGAAGGGAAGTGAAATAAGCCCCCCTCCCCCCAGGACATTGTTGTGTTTGAACACCCAGTTCCCCTCATTCACAGCTATTATTCAATGTGAAGGTTTTTCAGAGATGTGCCAGTAGATGGTAATGCGGAAGGTTTAATTTTCTTTGAGAGTTTGTTTGACCACTGAGGGCTCAGTAAAGTTTCATCAAATCAAAATGCAATGCAGGACTGTTTTTGTTTGGGGGTTTTTGTTGTTGTTGTTCTTTGTTTGTTTTCACCCATATTTTTTAATGGAGTTTAGAAATGGGTATCAAAGGAGACGGTGGTGACTCCCAGCCGTAGAGAGCCAAACACAGGCCAAAGATTTGAAGTTAATTAATGCATCCGATTGGACCTGTTGCATATTTGTGATTCCCCCCCCTCCCCTCTTTTGCACAAGTTCATCATTGAATGTATACTGACAGCTAAGAAAATTGTTTAACTATTAAAAAAATGTAACTTCCATACTAGTAGTGTAACAGTGGCTGAAGATATTCAAATTATATGATGGTTAGACTTATAAGAAGTACGAGTTGTATCTGAACATAGTCATAGTTCTATTACCTTGTAATAATATATGTCGGTTTATATTATAGGTATTAACATTATAGTGTTTGAGAGATGATTTCTTTGTCTATTTACATACTAACTCTTATACTTAACACACAGTGACTGATATTTCAATAATAATTCATGTAGTTTTTAACATTATGTGGTATTGTTCCCATGGTTGCTGCTTTATTGTAATTGTGACAAGGAATTGACTGTGACTATCAGAAAGAGCTCAGCAAAGCGAGGATCGCTGCACGTTGTTTAGGAGTGACGAAGCGTGACTTTTTACGGAACTGACGGGAAATCGCTTCATTGGATGAAAGCGGCATGTCTGCGCTGCAGGAAGTGAAATGAATGTGACGGATGCTTTGGCAGATTTTGGCTAAATAGTCAGCTGATGGCAGTATGATGCGGAAAGCTTCTCTTTGTAGCCGCTGTTGGTTTGATATAAAGTGTATTAGAGGGCCATATATTTACATCCCAGTCAATAATGTGAATGATTTGTTTAAACCCAAAGCGAGTGAATTCTTTGCCTTTGTAAATACTTTTTTTGTGCAGTACTTTTGTTACTCTAAACCAAATGTTAAACAATGAAATATAGAGATGTGACAGTACAATCAAATAACAATATTTTAACACTTCCTCTATTGTTTTGTTTTTTTTACCCACCTTAATTAAGCTCCTTATTTACTAGCAGAGCGCTTTGTGTTTACAAACTGTATTACATATGTAATTAGTGTGCTTAATGCTGTTCTTCCTCTGTTGTTTACATTGCTGTTTGTATCATTTGTAGGTTGTTTTTTTTCACCTTGCTTCAAAGTCAGCCTTTTAACAATGCCTTGATTTAATGAGCTGATTTAATAAAAGTTGGGATATGTTTCCATAACTGTTCTGTGTCCGTCTCGGTTTTTAGCTGATGGATGCTCGATCATTTATAGCCGTGGTTCCCGATCTTTTTGCGCTCAATTTTATATAGTCAAAACTTTACGTGAACTGGTTTTATTATTAAATTGCTTCATTTGAACTCGTCTTCAACTGGATCTGTTTGATGTTTAAACTGAGATATCAGTATTCATCGACTGCCTTCAGCTACCGCTCTATTTAGCTGTCATTTACTTCATGACTTGGTGACAAATTCCAAGCGTTAATCCACTTTTGTAAGTTAACATTTTACACAACTGGCAAGTGCACCACTTGCCTGTTCTAAAGTATTACATATCAGGACATTATGTAGTCCTTATTAGGTCTTAAAATTAAGTAAATGCAACCTCAGATGAGCAACAGCATGAGATTTATTACAGCGTATCACTATTTGTTTTTTGTTTTTTAATAAAAATGCGCAAAATGCATTAGTGTGCGCGTGGAAAAGTAAGTACTCCCTATGATTCAATACCTGGTAGAACCTCCGTCAGCAGCAAAAGTTGTTTCTGTATGACTTTAGACTGAAATGGTTGAGGAATTTGAGCCTACTCTTCTTTGCTGTGTTCCTTCACTTCATTGAGGTCTGCAGGCATTCATGCCATGCTGTTGTAGATTTGCTGCTGTGGGTCCTGTTGCATGACCCTGTCAGTTTTAGCAGTTGAACAGATGGCCTCACTCTAGAATATTTTGGTATACAAAGGAGTCCATGGCTTACACAATAACTGTTAAGGTGCCCAGATCATCTGACTTCAAAACAAGCCCCAATCATCACCCCACCACCACCTTGCTGTTTTGGTTCTCTCCAAATGCGGAGCTGCGCAATAGCCAAATAACTCCACCTTGTTGTTGTGTATCCAAAAGCCGTAGTTCCAGTCATCTTATGAGTTGCTGACGTGCAACTTTGCTGTTATGGTCTCTTTTTTTTTCTTTTTTAAAGAAGAGAGTCTTTCTCCTGGGAACTCTTCCATAAAAGCCACACTTTCATTTGTTTTCTTTTTGTACTGTCACGATCTTTAACATTTAACATGCTAACTGAAGCCTGCAGTGTAATAGAGTCTGAAATGCACCTCTTGGGTTTTTGTTTGTTTGTTTCATTTTCTCAAATTGTCTGGAAATGGTCTTATAACCCATCTGAGATTGTTCAGGGCAACAATTGCTTCTCTAAGATCATTAGCAACACGACTGAATGCTCCAGACCATCAAACTGCCAAAAATGGAGGCTTTCATACTCACTAATTAGCAGCACCTGGCTCCTACTTTTAATTCCTATGGAAGAAGTAAAGGTGTATTTAGTTTTTCAGCAGCGCTGAATTTCAGCTCATTTTTAAATAAATAAATAATTACAAGCCATAATATGTCATGTGTTCTTGTTCGTGTAAGGCTGGATTTTAAGCTAAAATATTTTCACGTCCTGAAACGTAAAACATAAAATTTTCAATAGGGTGTACTTTCTTAAGATCGTGACTGCAGTTTATACAGTTAGCCAATAACTTCAAAAGAGAATCTATGTCTTTATACAACTGTTATCCATACTGTCGGCTAACAATTTGAACTGTTTATCGATACTCTTATTCAAACTTTCAACAGGTGTTAGCTAAATGCTATAGCATTTAGGTAACACCTGTGAGGTTTTTTTTAGTATTTTATTTAGCCACATATGATTTTATGTATTTATATTTTGTTTATTAACTGCTGTAATAAAAGAATTTATTAAATTCGGGAGTGTTTTATTTCTTTTAACTTTGCCTTCACAATTTCAACAGTTTATCTATGCTTAGTTTTTGCTATTTTATCTGGTAAACCAGATTCTTTAGTGAACCACTTTAAATGGTTGGTTTACCTTTGGGAAACAATCTTAGCTGATATCCAGTTTTAGCTAACCCATTTCATTAAAACATATTATTACTTATTTGTTTCCATGATTTCTTACTTTAAGCTGTTTCCTGGTTGCTTTTGTTACCTATGACCTTGGTGCACAAACCTGTCCAGATCCACTTAATTCTTTAAATAAATTGTAATTTTGTGTTATTTTTTAGTTAGTTGATGCCTCTTCACAAACCTCCTGGCTACTGCAGAAGTATGCACAAATACCTTTTGGAGTACTTACATGGGAATCAGTTAAACGTGAGGAGATTTTCGATGTTTTTGGAAAGTGACGCGTCACAAAACTTGACCCATTTTCACCAGATGGAGTTACACCTTTTATATTAAATACATCTTGAGAGCTATTTACACAGCCTTTGCATCTAATTATTTAAAAAAAAAAAAAAAAAAAAAAAAAAAAAATAACAAAAAAAAAAAAAAAAAAAAAAATAAAAAAAAAAAAAAAAAAAAAAAAAAAAAAAAAAAAAAAAAAAATTAATTAAAAGCTTGTTGTATAATTATGTCTTCAGCTGCTTTTTAAAGGAGTCAATGGTGTCTAGACAGCGTAAAGACAACGGCAAGGAGTTCCACAGCCTAGGTGCCAGTGCCTGAAAAGCCCGATCCCCACGTGTTTTGAACCTAGTACGTGGGACCAACAGTAACCTCTGACCTGAAGAC
>VUQR01023117.1:5806-16864 GCA_015108515.1 Hemichromis elongatus | reverse complement strand
TGATCTTAAAACAGGACACAGCCACTGTACGTTCTGGCCTCATGTCACATGTGTTCGTAGACTGAGTCTATGCTTGATGTTCGTTTTCTTCTTCGCTCTGAAACATTTAAACAGCAGCGAGTCTGCAGCTGAGAGAATACAACATCAACTTGTCTTGCGTGTATTAATTTGGTGATTTACAAAAGTGTATAAATGTTATTCTAATTTGCTGCTGATGAAATGCAGATAAGACAGATCACGAACACCTGTTCAATCACATTCATTCCACTTTGATTTGCGACAAACTGAAGCGTTCATCTCTTTTATAACAGTGTTACATTACACTGCTATATTTTTTGTGTTCTTTATTCTATAGATTTTCACGTCTTTGGAATAGTTGGCAGTAATAAGGATGATTTTCTGTAAAATAATATCGATATGACCCATGAATTCGTAGGTCGATGCTGCCGACACTTTAGTGTGACCCAGCTGGGAAACTCTGGGTTAACTCAGAGAGCTGAATATCGTGGATATGCTGACCTCGCTCCGTGGTGTACTGGGCCGTTTACCCCCATGATTAATATTCACAATAGAAATATTAGCCGAACATCATGAAGTCTGTATCTGTGTCATAAGGCGTGTCCAAATTCAGAGGTTGCATCCTCATGAGGACCCAACCTACAGGATCTACGTCGACCGGGTCCTCATGAGATGGGGTAGGCCGGAATCGAGCGGCTGGTGAATTTGGACGGTCTAGCCTTTAGACTTGTGTCACCAGTTCTGGACTACGTTCATATGTACACGGGTATTTTTGAAAACAGATTTTCCGTTTTTGTTTTAGTTAAAAAAAATCAGATCCACACATGTAGTTTTGTAAAAATAACTCCGGCTACAATTGAACGCTAAAAACTGAGTTTTCGAAAATCTCCACCTTGGCAGGAGTTCTTAAAAATCTGTTTTCAGTGACCAAAACAACCACGTACGTGTGGACGTAGCCGTCTGCTCCTTGCTATCATAACAGGACACTGGAGTAAACGCTCCATCATCTCACACGTTTATTCAGCTGTAATCTCAGCCAAGCCGATTTACTCAGGAAGAAATAAAACACTGAAAAAGGCCAAACGATAACATGTTTCAGTTTCTAAGTGACTTATATATTATGTTTAACCCGAGTAGCGGGGATGTGCCGGGAGTTCGGTGTTCTCGCTAGCCGGCTAGCTATCGAGCTGGTGGGGAACAGGCGTCTCTAAAACCGTCAGAGCACATTTGCAAATATGTGATGTCTTCATAAGCCAAGCAGATATTTGAAGTTTACACAGCTACATTCTCGCCTGAAAATATGTTAGAAGTTTTGACCCAGAAAGAGTAATAAGAGCAAAGCTTTCTAAAAACAATGGCCACCAGGCCAAAGCAATGGTTTTGACTCGATTAGCGTTAACCCAACCCCCTTGGTTTAATGAGTGAGGCTGACAGATAAAATGAATTCATGATGAGAGCCGGGCGTCAGGACTGCCAAAATGAAATAAATAAATATATCATTAAAGAATTAATTAAATGTGTCATAGCTATTTAATTAATTAATTCCGATTTAAATTTTAATTAATTATTGCCACATTTAATTAATTATTTAATGGTGTATTTACTTAAATTCATTATGTCAGTCCTGGCATTCCATATGTCCCCGCCCTCCTCTGGGTATCTGCAGTATATACTCAGTTTGTCGCCCCACCAAATCATTGATCAAATTGATCCCACCTCTACCTTGTCTTTGTGTTACTTCATGGCTGTACTGTAGGCATCATGGTGTGACCTTGAAAGTCTCTTTTCTGAATACTCAAGTTTAAATCTTGTTAGTCAGACTCTCTCTAATGCTAATTTTCCACCAGTTCGCCGCAGTTGGCCTTTTTACACTAAGATTCAACCTGCAGGTTACACAATGTTTAGATGTGGATATTTGTGCATTTTAAAACTGTCCATACACCCATACACAGGGGTTTCCTGCTCTGTAGTGTAGACTCCAGACTTTTTGGGGGGGCCAGTGTAATAAGCCATCAATAGATCATTTTTGCTTTAAAGAAAATAGGCGGTGTTACACAACAAAGGTGCATTAGTTTGATAGATAAATGTGTTGGGATCTGATTGGTTAAGCTCCACTGATGAATGAATGACCATTCTGCTATGAGGTCTTACTATTTCGGAGAAGCTTGAAGTGGGTCAAGTACTCTGGTAGCTTTTTGTAGCACGAAACCTAACAGTCCCCTGTTGGGCATCTTCTGTTTTTTGCGTCCTTAGAGGCCTCAGAAGAGCCTGGCTGCTTGATTTCAAGTTTGGGAGATAACTAAAGAAAACTCCCTGAGGAGGGATAATCTGCACAGTGGGGTCGGTCGAGCCCTTGCAATCTGGGAAGCCATCGGTCAGTCTGCCGACTTGTCTCTGGGGGCAGTTTTTCTGCGCCTCTCCTGTAAGGAATAAAAAAAAATGTAAATAAAAAGCTCAATTGCTGTGTATGATAGCAGACAGTTTTGGGAGTGCAGTCCGGCAGTGAAAGCTACACTTAAACAGGGCTTTGGCTACATGTAGAACTTATACTTTGTCTACAGATGACATATTTAAGAATGCAGATATTGGCTTAGAAATATGATTCCTGCTGTAAAACATGCGCTCAATAACTTAATCTTGATTTCAATACCTCCCTTTCTTTTATACTTTCTGTTTCTCCTGACTCTGTCAAAGAGAAATTCAGTTTGTTTTGATCAGTATCAAATTGAACTTCAATTTATTCAACTTGAAAGCTAAGGTCAGACACTTGTAGCTGGCCTTGTATCAAATACACTCTACATGCATATGCATAAACTGCTGCCACTGCTTTTAAGAACAAAAATAGGAGATGCAAGGCTGTAGCTCCACATTATATTGATTATATACCTCTGTGACCTCTGGATGAACGTCACTTTACTTGTGTTATCTGAGAGGGAGGTATATAAAGTATGATTTTGCATGCTTATTCCCATGTCTCACTATTCATACTTATTCTTCACGTCTATGAACCGTGTAGGAATTAATTGCTTTGTCTTAAATGTTTACATGTTTACTCTCAGGTCACGTTTAGCCTTGAAGGCAGTGGCAAATTACATAGCATAGCTTTAAAGTTCATGGTAACAAATCTGTACTAATAGCTTTTATGTAAAGCAGCCTTTGTATGCAAATGTTTTGTTAGACAAAGTATGTTTAATATTATATGTTGTGAAATATTTTCTTGTCTGATTTATGGCTGAATATAGACAAAGGAGATGGAGACATTATTTCCATTTCCATAAGGGTTCCTTGTCACATATGAGCTGTGTAATGATGTGAAAACCACACAAAAGGGCGGCTTAAAATAACCTAAGTGTGACCCGACCTGCTTTTTGTTCCATTTAAACTCAGTAGAAACAGTCTCAAATATTTCATAGTAGTGTGTCCAGGTGCTGGGCTACCAGGAGAAGTCTGAGCATGAGAGAGAAGATTATTTTTAGCAATTAAAGAAGGATGTGAATGGAAAAATGCACGATATTGCACTGTATTCCAAAACCATCTTTAATCTTCTTGGTCATGAATAATCTAGATTTAAAATGATTCACCCAGCAGACAATAAAAGTTTCCTTTTTAAAATCCCAGATATTCCTGTTTCCATTTTCCTTTGTGCTAAAGTAGTGGATGCTTTTTCTTTTAAGTCACAATCCTGATACAAGAGCTTAGTGAAATTATCTACCTGCACCATATAGGACATTAACTAGTACAGGCAAATTTCACCAATTTAAAGAAAATGGTTTAATTATAAATATTACATTTTAGGTGACTGTTATTGGAGTTTATGCCATGACTTAATATGGTTTTCTCTGTTGTCTGTTCTACCAAGATCTTAGTAGCCAATAGTACCAGTGAAGGAAGTCTAGTGAACAAGTATTGCCATGCCTTGAAGCAGTAGCAACAACACACACACACACACACACACACACACACACACACAGTGGAACAACATGAAAATCTGAACAAAAGGAACCTTACCGCATTTTGTGATGCCTTTTTGGGGGGTATGCAAATGAGCTCACTTTAAAGTTGCTGTAGGGTTTGTGTGATTAATGTGTGTGTGAGAGTGTGCACACCTCCTATAAGCCAGCAATCTGCTGCTGCCACCTCTTATGTTGCAGTCTGTCGATAGACTTAGGGATTGGCCTGCTTTCCTTTATAAAGCCACACTCAGAGTAGCTAAAGGTTCATAACAAAAACATGCTCAGCTACTAAAGATTAAACCTATTAAAGGAGTCACGCCATCTTTATTTAGCTGGAAGGGGCACCGTTTCTTGTTTTGATGTGTCATTATCGTGCCTAATATTGTAAGAGTTGAATGCGTGCGCGCACACACACACACACACACTCGTGCCAAGCTATTAATGATTGACTTGATGTGCCTTTGATGATTCATCCCAGTGAGAAGGAGCTTCAATGGAAAATGTCAACTTTAAACTGAGATTAAAGGGAATAACTCAAAAAAGCTGCTGGGGGTGGTGTGTTTATGGGTCTCCATCGAAGTATTTGAGAGAGCCTGTGGGTGTGTGTGTGTGAGTTTGAGTCTGGAGATTTTAGCATATTAAATTCAAAATGGTCTTCTGGGCAGCCATCATAAACTACTGAGTCTTTTTAGTTTTTGTTGTTGTCTTTGTTTCATGAATCAGACTAATCTCAGTGCACATTACACAACTTCTGCCTTCATTTACTTGTTCCAGAGAAATGTTTCAGATTTTCCACTCACTCCTTTAAATTAAATAAGAGTGAAGAAAATATTTATTTCAATTCTATTCAAAGGTTTGTACATAACTTGTTGTTCTTCTAGATAACCTTGTGCTGTTGACGAATGTAATGGTTTTAACATTTTCTTCTTTTTTGTCCGTCTTCTTTATATCCAGTGGTGGGAAGTGAAGACAGGCAAAGCTCTGCAGACCTTCTACACAACGGGAAGCGCTTTAAAGAAGATACACGTGTCAACCGACTTCTCCACCTTCGTCACTATCGACAATATCGGCATCCTCTACATCCTCCAGAGGGTGGCGTGACGACAACGCCGCCGGACCAAAAGACGACAGAAACGGACACCATCATCCAGCTTATTGCAAAAACTGCTCAATTTCATAATGTATGCTGAATTGTCCAACGCTAAATGGCCTGCACATTCTAGGAAAAACTGTTTACATTTTCACTTTGCACAGTAAGTAACATTAACAGTGAGAGCATTGGACAAATACACTTTGCTGGGGTCACATGACCAGTTTGCGCCAGCTTTAAACAATGCACTGTGAAATCTTCCTTGAATCTGCATTACACACATGGACATAATAAAATATCTTTTTAAACACAAAGAGGTGCATTTAAACATAACACTTTCTGATCATTGGATCTTCTTAAACACATTTTTTCTATCACCACTAATTAACAACAGATGAAATATTTAAATGAGAAATATATACGTGTTTTTTAGGGTTAAGGATTGCACGTGTAGCGAGAGATTTTTCACTTCTGTACGTATGTGATCATAAAAGCTAGCATAGACATCCTGTGATCTGTTAGAAGTCATGAAGTGAGTTTGACGTGTCTGTGCTGTGATGCCTTTGAACTTCTGCATCGTGTCAACACCTGATTGTTCAGTATTAACAGTTTTAAACAGTTTCTAGACACTGCAGCCTTTTCGTGAATGCAAATACTGTGTGTAACACAGGGTATGTATACTTTGTGTCAATGCGTTAACACTTTCCCAACATACCAGCACATTTAGCGCTTTTGGAGCACTTTGATGAGCATTAAAAATGGATAGCATGATGAAGTTTTTTATGAATTAAGCATTGAAAATAGCATTTAAATTATTTTCAAAGCCTAAAGAGACTATTTGTATGTCAGAACTGTTTGTACTTTTGAACGTGGATCAAAGGAAATCACAATATGTGATTTATAATTTATACTCAAATTTCATCTTTCAATCTTAAAAGGCATTTTTTTTTTTGCTTTAAATGCCTTTTTTTTCATATAAATATATAACTGTTGTAACTTTAGATATTACCTTATACGTGCACGTTGTCTTACTACTGAGCCTTTACTTGTTCGGAGCACTTGGAAGAAGTAGCTACAATCTTTAAGGATGCTTTTCTTAATGTGACCTGAAAAACAAATCCTTACTTTGAGTACAAATTGTGACATTTTACAAAGAGAAGCAAGTGTTCCTGTACGTTTATGAAAAAACCCCTCATGTCAGTGAGAAAGGTGTGAACTCGATGTGCAGCTGGAGCAATAAGCACACAAAAAAAAAGAAGAAATCAAAGTAGGGATGAATTCCAATAATACTTGTGTCATTCTCACACTGTGCCCTTCCTGACTGGTGCTTTTCTTAAAGTTGCAGTTCAATCATCAAATTTCCTTCTAATAGATATGTTGATATCTGCTCAGGATGTAAACTGTTATATGGTGTGGTACAATGGAAAATGTAATTTATTAAGAATAAATCACATATGCTGTGAAGTTGTGTGTGTTTTCCCCTTTCTTTTTAGTTGTGTTGTTTAGCAGGCGCTAAATTATGGTTATCAGCTGTATCAGGACCTGGTGTGCTCTGCCCTATAAAACCACCTCCTTCCTGCTGTCTGACGCTCCCCATGAGAAGCAAGAGCCCCTGCTCTCAGGCACAGACACAGATTACTGCACATCCACACATGGCCTGCATTCTAGGGACAAAGGATTTGCTTGAGCCTGATTCCAGAATGATTAAAAAGCAGGTTCTCTTTATTCAACTGTCTGGAATCAAATTTGCAATCATATTTTTCCCTGAGTAAATATTTTTGATCTGTAATATAACAGAAAATGGGCTCAATTGGTCTGCAGTGATTAGAAGAATATACATTTGCCTGTTTTGTTTTTCTGCTCATCTGAAAAAAAAAATTCAAATACTGGTGATTTTTTTTCAGAGAAGCAGAAAATCTAAAAGTTTTCCTCGAGTAAATTTTTTTTCATGTGCTGATATATATGTTTCTTGAAGATTTCCATTCATCAGATGACTTTAATTTCACTGAATGAGCTCAGTTTTAAAATTGTCTAAATAGTATATAATTATCCAGAATCTGTTGGATCAGGTAGAATATGGACTGCAATTAATAAACAGTGAAAGTTAAGAGACTACAGTTAGAGGACTGGCTGTTTATAAATTAGCTAGCTCACAGAATAGTCATTGAAATAGAAAAAAATGCAAATGAATAGCATTTAGGCCTCTATGTTATGCTACTGTTAACATACAAATATTAATATCTCCAAACACAATTTATAAGGCCAATGTTGAATTGAATTTAAAAGTTGAGGAAGATTAATTGTTGTTTCTGGGTGGTTCTGCACTTCGGGTATCCAAGCCCAGCACCTGGTTTAAAGTAAGACGACTCGGTGTGATATCTAATATTTAATATTTAAAATCTGGGATCAGATGTTTCTTTTTAAAGATGAGATGAACAGAACTTTAGTGTTTCTATCGTTAGTTGTGGGCAGATCGATCCAAATATCGACTGTATCGATACCAAGTTGGCATTGGTATCGGATCGATACTAGTGTGGTGAGATCAATTCTTTACTTTAAGTTCCGCTCTTGTTTGCAGAGCTGTGGTTTCGGCAAAGACGAAAAAGCCAGGTCGCCGGAATCGACGCCCCTGTTTCAGCACAAAGCAGCCACACTTTGTCCCCCCACCTCACCAGACCGATAAACTGGAGTCCACACTGCAACTTTTCATCAGGTCGCATGTACTAAGCTGGTAAAGCAAATGTTAGCATGATGCGTTACGCGGTATTTTATGAAATAAAATATTCTCTTTTCCCAGCGTTTCATGTCTGCTTTAAAGATATTGAGTGCACAATAGAAGCAATTTTGCTTTTGTTGACTTTAGTTTCAAACTCATCTCTCAAATGTTTTGCTTTGCTGCGTAATAGAATCATTAATATTTCTTGTTATTGCTATAAACTAATTTCTTCAGATAATCTGTTTGGCAAGCTGTTGTGAAAAGTATGATGCACTGAAGTCAATACTTTTTTTCATTGAAGTGTGTTGTGTCTGTAGTCCTGGTGGCATATAAAGGGCAGCAGTATATTTCTACATAACTTCCCGCCTTCACACAAATGCTGGAGGTCATTTAGGAGCTCTCTGTTGTTATATCTACCAACTAGCTAAGTAAAACTTTCTCAGTTATGTGCAATAGATAAAGCTGTAGGATGATTCATTAGTTTTTAATTAATGCGATTTCTATGTGATGACAGATGTGCATAGAGGGCTAACATGGGATTTTACCTTACTGCACTGTGTGTTGTCAAGGTCTGTTGAGCATTTTTCAAAGTTTAGGACATTTTGCCTTCAGGGAACACTATTTTTTACAATTCCATCACTTCTAATTATGCTAGAAATTTTTTCAGGGTATGTAATTGGCACTAATGTATCTTATTAAAGATAAATCTGGCATAACCTTTATTATATATTTATATATTTTAAACGTATTCATTATTTTTTCTGCCTGAAACTTTTGTGCATTGAATACAAGTTCAAAAATGCATCTAAGGCATAAATGAATAGAATTCTTGTTTTAATGAAAACATTTCAGACTACAAGCCACATTTTAACGTAAGTTCATGCAGTTTCTACCTCACAGCTAATTTAGAATAATCAGTTATCCTAACAAATGTGTCCAAAGACACTACCAAGACTTTTTTGTCCTGATTGTGAAACATGAGATTGAGTCAAACTAATTCGAAACATTTAGTCAGCATAAAATTCATGTGGCACAACAGATAAACATCAGTACTAGTTAATGACGTCACTCAATAAAGCTAATGTTAGCAATACTGATATTTGGCCAATACTAGTGCGTGCATCACTCAAAACACATACTAAGGTTGCATAGGATTGGTTGGTTGAATTTCCTAGTTTAAACATTAATATGTTCTGATGCAAGGATGTAACTGGAATATATCATGTAAAGGTGGGATAAGTGGACAAATAACTAGATGGGCAGTTACATTTGAAATGGAAAGTTAGAAATCAAGAGTTCCCGGTTGGATTTTTCAGCTGAAATCTCCCCTCAAGTTGAACTTTGAAAGTCAGAAAAGTCACAATAAAAAACTGACATAGCTTCTGTGCCATCACCCATTGGTTTTTTTCAGTGCAGTCTCGTGTTCTGAGGTCTTGACATGAGCATCCAATTTGTCACCATTGTGGTGTTTTCAAATCGGATGTGACGAGCAAGTCAGACTGTGAAACCGCCTGGCCAGGTGTCTTCCCAAAATAATTCACTATGACTAAGATCATAAACTCATAAAGAAGGAGTTTACAATGGTCTAGACAGAGGCCTGTTTTCTCATAGACTTCCCAAGACCTGAAAGTATTTTTGTCCCCTGGTGGCCTTTGAAAAGAATGTAGGTGCAAGAAACTTCAATGTTGGCTTCACTTTTCAGATCAGGAAGTTATTATTGTCTTTTATATTGTATTAGTGTGTTAACAGGGAATAAAAGACTGCAATAAAAGACTAGAAATAATATTTACTGTAACATTGTGGAAACAGGTCTAATAACTATATGTTAAATATTTCAAAATACATGTTCCTTGCGAGAAAGAAGAAACACGAGGCACCAGGTGGAATTGATCGTTTCTAAGTTAGCTCATTAAGAAGCTCAAGTGAAACAGCAAGTCAAACAACTGCTTCAATAACTTATTTTGGGCAAAATAAAATATTTTTAAAAAGATCATAAAATAAGGCAGAGGCAGAAAACATGAATTCAGTCTAGAGATCAAGAAACATCCTCTAGCCATCTTTTGCCAAGCTCTGTTCATTGGGTACATTTTCTCTGCCATGACCTCACCACCTATTTTTCATCCTGAGAACCAGCTTTGAATAGTCGTAGTAAATCTGTCCTGTCTATAAATTTACTGAGCTCTAGCTTGACACAACAACAGCCCTCGTTATCTGGCCCAAAACAGGACAACATTACCTACTTATACCCCGGCTAAACTTGAAACCATTTGTCTCTGGGTGCTCAGTCATTCCCGGTGCTGCAGTGCATCATGGCTGCCATTGAGATTTGGGAACCAGATCAGTCTTAGAGTCTTAGAGCAGCAATATGACATGCTATAGCAGCGTTGCCAGCTGTCTGTCAGACTCCAGCGCTTTCTATTTATATGCTGTCGTTTACTGGGTGATGTAAACACTCTCAAGTTTTCTGCTGCACAAGCCTATTTATCAGGTTGTATATTCTCAGCTATCACTGAGCTGGATATTTCCAAGAAAAAGACATATTATTTAGAGAGGGTTTTAATCATGCTCAAGCTGCAATTACACACGTTTTCGTAAGAGCCCAACTGTCTGAATTTAGCATTTAGCTAGCTAAAGGCTAATATTGGGCATCTAAAATTGCTGTTGATCACATCTTACTTGCAATTATACCTGGATGGAGTAATCAGCTGTGATCCCTTTGCCTTCAAGTGCAAATTAAACATTCCTGATTCTGTTAGCTCCTGAAGGTAAGATTATGTTTGGGATTTGGTCACTGAATGCTTTAAAACAGCCTTACTTTTCCTCTAAAGGCATATTTATGTAATAACAAAATTATTTTAAAATGAGAAACGGGGGAAATATTACTGACTTTTGCTTCCCACATGCAGTTACACACCATGCAGTCTCTACGGCAGTGGTGTGAAGTTTTTAAAGTCTGGTTGAGGTGTGTGCTAACCTCATTAATTCTGCTCCCTCTTGCTTAATTAATCTTTGTCGTCTCCTGAAGTAATTACAGCTATCTGGCTGTCTGAGTGTCTACACACTACTGACACCACCTTCCTCTCAGGGTTGCAGCAAGGCCGGGGCTTCTTTTCCATATTCTTGATTCCTGTCATGCTGTAAAGTACTAATTCACTACAGCATGACTCAGGGTAAAGAAAGGCAAGTTGAAGCTTCATTCTATTTCCCCTGAATACTGGCTGCTTTTTAATGTCTCGGGAGCTAAAAAAAAAAAAAAAAAAAAAAATTTCTTGCCTTTTCCC
>VUQR01023115.1:19697-31810 GCA_015108515.1 Hemichromis elongatus | reverse complement strand
GAAATTCTTCCCCCCCCCCCCCTCCCCATTATTTCTGTTGTTGCGGGATGTAGTTAAATCTGTAGTATTTTAGTGCCAAGTATTATCAAAGGTATCATGTTTGAAATTCCAACCAACAACCAAAGAGGCCAAAAAAGCCACAAGTCACAGCGCTTTCTGTGGCACCTTCAAAACCCCTACTGAAAGCTTAAAAATAGAGATGAACGGGGATCGATGTGGCAGGAGCTATAGACAGCCACGGAGACGGAGAAGCCAGAGCAAGTGAGAACATCGCATCTCTAGAAAAAGGCAGGTGCAAGCACTAGTAATGCACAGGTTCACTTAATTATGATTTTTTTGACCAAGATCTGGATGTTATTGAGGCTTTAGCGGAACAAAGACAACACATGAAATTTTCATTTTATGCTCGTCTTTCACTGCAAGTGCAGCTAAAGGTGCATGGTGCCTTCCCACAGGATATCCTAATGGCAAACATGTTCTAGGAATGCTGCCTTAAAATAGACACATAAAAAAAAAAAGGTTAAACCTGGAGATTTTCCCATCTCCTCTCAGGGCTGTAAAAACAGAGTGGTTTTAAAATATACAGGTCTGTGCCAGCTGATCCCACAGCTCACTATGCCCTCTGGCTGGGATTTGTTGGGTCTTGTTTTGTGGTAATTCCCTCTGGTGAAAGATCACTCAAACATTATTCCAGGTTCGTCTTTGACCCAGGGTGACACAGGGTGAGGTTTGGAGACAAGTTTGAAGTTGAAACTATGGAAAGGAGTTTTTGTAGACCTATAGGCAAGATTAATGGGCTGATAAGCTTGATGTGGCAGGAACAGGAAGGATTGTGGTCTATGCTCTGATGTTTGTTCTTCTCATTCCATTTCCGCTTACAGGATTAAAGCTGACCTGAATCTCACTGTGACAGGCTTCATTTGCATTATCAGACAGTCCAGAGCACTGTTACTTTGACAATATTGGTAGGTACATCCAGCTGAGGTTGGGTCCTTCCATCCCGTTTCTTTTGACACAAGTTCAACTGAAGAAACCCGTTTATCGCAAGAACAACCCCCGTTTCAAGTAAAGGGGCAATTTGAATTTGGATTTATTTAAGTCTTAATTAGTCCCTTTGTGATCATGAAAAAGAACTGTGACAACATTCAAACAAGCTTTTCATTGCTGAGAAACGTGACTTGACTGGTGACCCTGCGTGTTCGCTTACCAAACCAGGGAGTGACCAGACATAAAAGCCTGGCTAAGACCAACTCCTGTCCTCCTAGTTACTTTACGGGAGGAGAGATTACAGCCAGTAGTTCTCTCTAACATGCCTAATACTACATTTACGAAAGCATAGAAAAAGGGGCAGAGCAGAGAGGAACCAGAGGCCCAGAATAAAACTGGGGGGTGGGAACACTGTCACAGTCCCATAAAGATGAATAGGACACATTCATTCACACCGTCACAAAAAGGTTCTGTTGTAAAGACAGATGTTACCAGGCAATGTAAACTTCTAAAGGAGCATTTTTCACATTTGGCTTACTAAAGACTGAATTTTGGTAAACATGGTACCAAAGTCTTTATTTTGTCTGTTCATTGGAGCTGGCACATAATCATATCCCAAACACATCAAAAGACCCAGCTCTTCACAGGAGGAAATGACACAGCATCACAAAAACCAACTGTGCCACCATTCCTAAGGTTGTTAAGCTGTCGGCTTTAAAACTACCACTGACCGTGTGCTTTTGGCCATGGCCACTCTGTAATTAAATACAAAAAGTTTCTGTTTTTCCCCATCTCAGTTTCTTGGAAATATATACAGGGTCTAAATACAACTCCCGCCCCGCCCTCTCGGGCTCGTACGCACATTGATGATGCCATCCTGCTCCATTCCTAAACCCACATCTGGTCATTGCACTTCAGAACAAACAAAGGTTATACCCACAAAGTGCAAGGAGAAAAAAAGTAACCCATGCAGTCAAAGTGAAACTGAAATAGCCTTGTGGTTAAATTCCAGAGGTAAATATGTTCCTGTACCCCTCTTCTTTGGGAGAGTTGTGCAAGTGCAGGGATTATTCTTTAAACCTTGTAGTACACCAGAAGAGACTGGGTATCTCTCTAAGCTCTTGGATGAATGTTTCCAGCCACAGCTCAACCACTGATTCAAAATGTGGTCTTACATTAAAACATGACAAGTAGTGTGCCTTCTCTTTGGCCAGTTCTCTAATTTCATGGAAAAAAAAAAAGATCAACTCATCATCATAATCTGACAACAATATGTCATGTGGGACAATTTTCCAATCCCACTGTGATTTTAGCTGTGAATCAGTAGTGGGGAAAGCATGATGTTTACCATCATCCCCACTTGCCTATTTCTTAGACTGATGAGATTTTTCTTTTTGACAAAAATTTTTAAAAGTGTTAATTATCTCATATCTATAGAGGCAACCTGATAAAAATTGCATGCGTTAAATAAAGTAGGTCAAAGAGGGACATGGATTTGGTCTTTAAATTGTGAATTATGTGATATTTGCATGAGCCAGATTGGATAAGATTTTCTCTTCATGAGTTTTTCTGTTTCTTGACTTCTTTTGGGAATATTGCTGTATCCAAAACACACCAATATAATTTATCAAGACGACCATTCCATCTGGTCGTCTTGAAGCCCTGGTCTGCCTCATCTCTATCAAACTAATTTTTTATGTCTGTTTGGGACCATTGTCCTCTCTCTCTTTGAACACCTAATTTTCAAAGTTTTAAACATCTTGAGCTGAAGTGTACTCCATCCACTGTGCAAAATACCAACGCCACTGGCAGTAAAATAGTCCAAGAACATGATGTTGCCAGTGACAGTTTGATAGGTAGTAATATATTTTTAGGTTCAAAAACCTCACATTTACTCCTTGAAACATAATGCTCAAATAGCTCAGTCCTTCTCTGGTCTGACCATAAGACATTTCTCCAGAAGGCAGTTGGCTTGTAACCTGTGCCATGGCAGTTCATGGCAATGTAAAACTTGCTTCACAGTGGACAGTGACGATGATGTTCCAGCAGTTTGTAGTTCATGGCAGGCAAGAGCCCTGGTGGGTTGGTCCTGAACATCCTAACCAATTTATTTTCATCTGAGGGTGACAGTGTGGTTCTTCCAGACCTTGGTAAAGTGTTGGCACATCCAAATACTGTGTGCTTACATACAATTATTTGAAATGTTAAGCTGTCTGAACTGGCCTTAGAGACTGTAGTGGTTGTGTAAATCTGCAAAGGTCTACAAAATCTATAAAAATTGGTCATTCTTTCTGATTATTGGTCAATCCACTGAATGCTATCATATTTTTTTTAGGCAAAAAACAAACAAACAAAAAAAAACTACCAGTTGTGGTCAACCATGAACATCAACTATAAATTATTAGGACCAGACACTAGTGATGAGTTTAATCCACTCCATCAGATGACTGCTCATTTGTTAAGCATGCACACAAGTAATCTGCTTTTCCCATCAACCTAAATCAACTTATTTAACTAAGTGCTTGATGAGGTGCTAATGCTGTTACACTCGCTACAGTCTGGTAACAACATAATGTAGTGTAAGAAAACTGACTTCCTGAAGCCCAGGATATCTTTATGAAATTCCACTAAAAGATCAAATCAAACAGACTAATCTATGACAAAGTGTGCCTGTCCTAGCAACTGTTAGACTAATAAGTCAGAGATCTAAAAAGAGGTCACTGCCTGTTGATTGAATCCTACCAGGGCAGACCATCGGGTCATGAGGCCATTATAGTAATCAATTTGTTGTCTACAATCAGCAGGCGGCTCAGGGGTCTCGTTTAATCGATAAGAGCCTCGCTGTAGCAGAATAGCATCCTGGGGTCATCCAGGCCTTTAGGCCAATAGTTTGAGACTTTATTTGGAGACATTTAAGTTTTATATAGTTTTTATTTATTATTTTGTGGGACTAAATTGCTAAACAGCATTAAAATCACTCAGTTTGGAAGCAAGTATTCAATGGACATACTAAAGAAGACTTTTCCTACTTTTACCTTTTTTCCTTTCATATACATGCTATACGTGCTACAATGGTGAGCACTGACATGAAACATTGTTCAATTATTTGTCACTATTTGAAACCTTGGCAATGTAAATAGTTCATGTACAAGTAATTCACATGAGGCAAAAGACCAGGCTTTTCTCTGCTCTAAATGCTCCATTTCAGTTTTTTCTACTTGGCTCCGTATGAGGCTAACACCTGATGCATCGGAATAAGCTGTGCAAAAACATGGCCGGTGTGAATATGCCTGCTTTTCAGCAAGTTACTCCATGTAAGGGTCCTGAAATTTTACTTCATTAATCCACTCCTGCACTGCACATGTACATTCACATTTCATTGTGCTCATATGTTTAGAAAATATAGTATCTATGTGAATGTTACCAGTGTCTCAAGGTTGTCATCAGTATTCCAGGGAAAACTCTACTTGTATAGTGAGATTTGTATGCTTAAGAGCCATCTGAAACTATTAATTACTTCCGTCAATAATGAACTTATTATTTAAATTGCCCTGAAATGTGGCACAGTGTCTAACACAGCACACACGAGTCACATCAGCTTTCCGACTACGACTAATGTTAGTTGAGGTCTCATCGGGACCCTTCTTTCCTTGCAAGCTAACTTCCACACACACCTGTTAGACTATGGCTGGGCACAGCTTGAGTCGAGAGTTGAGAGATTCTGAGTTGACTGTCAGGACCTAAATCAGTGTAACACAAGCTCATTGTAAGTTAAGGGCACATGATGACTAACAACTGTCAGCCACTCATAGTGAAACAATGTCTAATGTGTTGCTGTAAAACAACAAAGTTGAAACAGGAGGAGTAGTTAGCACCGTAAAACTTTTATAGCTTCTCTGCTGATAATGGCTCCTGCTGAAGAACACTTGAGGTAAACCACCTACACTTTACAGCTCTTTGCCTGCACACACACACACAAACTAAATGAGGGGAAGCCAAACTGGGTACATTATAATAATGCAAAATAGCAAATAATGGTCCATCATAAAAGCTATTGAATTTTATTGCAACAGCACCAGTATGTCTATTTTACTATAGTCACCATTTTATTATTCTACCCAGTTTATGTGTCACTAAACACTACAGTCTTTCCAAAAAGGAAACTTTTTAAATCCCATTATTTCCCTTCAGCAAATGATTCTTTGAAAACCTTTTCTGTCAGAAAACAGGATGGCATGATTAGGGCTGGGTGTATAAACGGAATACGGTAGAAACGTTCCACGTGAATTTGGCAAATGGTAGAGATTTTGACTATACCGCTTTACCGCGACAGCACCTATTGATGATGTTTTTAAGCTGCGCCTGTTTTGGTCGAAAGCATCACAGCGGCTGCAAGCGGTATCATCTGCAAATTACACCAGGCAACAGTAATAGCAAAGTGACAAAGCACATTTTGGAATCTGGGGAAAGCCAAAAACTGCGCTTCCTCCACGTCCATACCATTGATTCATTAAGGTTGCATTCTCTCACAGCTGCTGTTTGCATTTTGTTATAGTATATTAATGACTAACCTCGTATTGTGGATGGATTATCTGACTGAAGTTTGGTCCGTTTACAGCATCCTGACATGCATTTGCATTTGTCCCTAACCATCAGGAACCCTCACGTTAACTTTTATCGAGTGGAAAAAGTTAGCGTTCATCCTCCAGCTTCACTGTTTATGTTATGCTAACATCGCTGTGACACTGTCTTCATTTATGTCAGAAGTGATAGCAGAGCTGTACGTTTTTATTTTTACAGAAATCTCTCAGTCAGAACATGCTATATCATGTTTAGGTAGAAACTAGCAAGCTAACTTCCTGCTAACTTCTAACTCTTTTAAACTTGATCAATTCTGTTTTCATGGATGACTGGATGGTAAATTTTATTGTTACACCTGGTAAAGCAGCAACGTTGATCACCCAGATTATTCCGTGAGGCTCCTGAATACGGTAGCCGTAATGCTCCAACAATCCATCAAGCGGTACGACTTCGTAGTTTACCAAAGTCATACTAAAATATTTTTGACCAATTTTTGAGTGACATGTACTGCATAAAATCAGTTAGAGGTCAGTAAACACAACCAGAATTCATACATAAGGCGCACTGTTGATTTTTGATAAAGTTAAAGGATTTTAAGTTGAAGATACGGCATATAGAAGAAAATAATATATCACCATATATATCGTTACCGCACATGCTTCAAATTATACTGTGATATGGATTTAAAGGCCATATCGCCCATCTGTAGACATGATAAATATCTACTGCTTTTTAATGTTTATATAAATATTCTATGCAGCTCAGAAAACTTCATATACTTCTCTACCAGCTCTGGAAGAATTCAGTTTTATCAAGCTTGTTGGTCTCAGGACTTGGGTTGACATTTGAGTGGAAGGAATGTTAATGCGCTGTTAGGCCCGAGACAATCCCATCTGTTTACAGGGCAGCACAGGAGGAAGAAAGTCCAAATCGAAAAAAAATAAATGTTTAAGAAATACATTTAGCAGTGTTGCCGTTATTTACTCACACCATCATCAGTTACCGTTGTCATGCCTCATGGATGGTGCTAGAGTCATCCTGGAAGAACCAATTACTTAGCTGATCATGCAGGATGCAACTAACTTTAGGTGTTTGAAAAAAACATTTACCATCATCCTATAATGTTGGCTTGTTAATACTTTTTAGCTACTTTTTTTATTCAAATTTCCAGCAGGTCCAAGACATTTAAAGAGTTTTCTTGTATACACTGCCCGTTACAAATCATTTCACAACATTTACATAGGATTCAAATTAGAGTTGAAATCTGAAATTTGATTTTAAAGAATAATGTATTTTTTCATCATTTCAGTTTCAGGATCTTGAGCTTTACTTTCCACATTAACCTTTCACAGTAAACAAGTAGATGGCGGAGCCACAAGATGGGTTTACCGTCGTTGTTGCTAACAAACTGACGCCTAAAAGCAGTCGCTCGTCCGTGGTTATTTTAAATATAAGAGAAAGAAACTTTAAGAAATTAATATAGCCACTACAGTGACTATATTGACATGAAAAAATATTGCTGTAAACAGTTTAATTTGTGACACCACGAAAAAAATGATAGCATATAATAAGAAAAGAAAAAAAATCAACATACAACATTTCAGCTGGGCGTGCTGTAACTGTTTTGTTTTGACCGATGCATGAAACTATACATTTTTAGACATAAGCTGTAACAGCTGCCATTTTCTTTCTGAGTATTTAGTACACTGCATGCTGCGGGGAAAAGCCTGTTCTAATGTTTGAGTCTAAAGTTTATTTTAGAGCACCTCACAGCTCTTTTTAGCTTCTCATCATTAAACACTCTGCATACTCTTTCATGTTATTCATTTTATTTTGAAAAGTCTCAACAGGATCTTGAGCTTTATTGTGAAAGGTTTACGTGAAAAATAAACAAGAGGTTGGTGGAGCCATGTGATGGTTTTACCGTCATCGTTGTTGCTAACACAGGGCTTGCAAAAATTCAAAATCCCTGGTAGCCCTTCGGGTAGGACCTCAGTTTTTGGTAGCCCAAAATAAATTTAAGTAGCCCGAATAAAAAAGAGATTACAATATTTTACATTGAAAATAAAGTAAACCAAACATCAATTAAAAGAAAATGCTAAAACACAAATTACAACAACTGTATAAAAATAACAATAATTAACTCAAATATTTGGTTCTAACTGAACAGAAATTTCTAAGAACTTGTAAGAACTGCGTAGAACTTGAGTTAGTCTGTGTCAGATTCTGAATTTAAATTTTACACTGGAGTCAAGGGTAAGAGGTAAGTGGAACCAAGATCTAGGCCATTTGTTTTTTGAAGTTTATAAAGAAATCTAAATTTTGTCAATTTTAGGTCACTCTTTGCAACATAGTATGCTGTTCTTAACAGCCTTTTCAGGACTTTTTGATGTGCTTTGTTTATTTTTAGCATGTTTTTTGCAATTGGTGTATGTTCTGGGAAAGATGCTGCAGACTGAGCCCCAGTGCAATTCTTGTCTCTCTTCTTGACTCAGAAATCAAGGGAAACTCATGACGCAACCGGCAGAACATTATGTTATTTAGCTTGTCATATTCCAGCCACACAAATTCTTTTGTCCAGGAAACCAAAAGGTTAGTCTGATTTGTCATAACTTTTCTGTTTTGTGATAGGCTTTGGCTGTCACTTCTTCACCCTGAGCCGTCTTATTTGGCTCAGCAGAGCTAAAATACCTGCATAAATCCATCTGTTACACACATACACATGTAACGTCAACGATTTTTTTTTCCCTCTGTGCAATCAACGGCTATCAAATGTTTAAGCTTACTGCAGGAGATTACACTTGTCACGTTTGAATCCGGTCTTTAAATCTGAGGTCATTAGCTGTGTCTGAGCCCAACCTCCGCTGTAGGTCCTTAAGTCAAATGATCACTGCAGCATCACTGAGAGTTGAAAAACTGTCTAAATTCTTTCATCTGTAATAAAATGATCAATGTGGCTGCTCTACCACAATTAATTTTAACATCTCGGCATCCATGGAAATGGAATTTAACGGAGTTAGAAGAAGCAGGAAGTTAGCGCGCTAGTTTCCACCTAAACATCATATAGCATGTTCTGACTGAGAGATTTCTGAAACAAATTAAGACGTACAGCTCTGCTATCACTTCCAACATAAATGAAGACAGAGAACTAAACAGCAGTGAGGTTTGTAGGGTTACTGAAATTCGACTAGCTGGTATATAACGATGTGCTACGTGATCGCTAGCGACACAGCTATAAACAGGTTGCGCAATTAGTCTGTCACTGAATTGCCCAGCTACATTTGTAAAAGAATGCAAAACTACTGACATATTTTTCCTTCTGATGATAGCCCGACGGGCAGGGCTGAGATTTAGGTAGCCCGACTGGAAGACCCAACAGCCCCGGGACGTCGGGCTAGCGATTTTGTGAGCCCTGTAACGCATAAAAACAGTTGCTTGTCCGTCAGTAGTGTGGTTATATTAAATATAAGACAGTTTATTTTACGACACCCCGAAACAAACGATAGCGTAATATGACATGATAGATATTTTTATATTGTCATCCGGTATATATCGTTATATCACACAGCCCTACTGGTAAGCAAGGAAAAGAGAAACACTAGCCCCTTTATTAAAACACGACAGGTCCAGTTTTTTGTGACACAAGCTGCTGCTTTACATATTTTACACCAGCCCACACACGCAAAACACTGAATTTTAGTTAGACGCAGCATCTTGTTGGTTTTATTTGCCAATATTACAGTTCACAAAATGAAGAATGGAATCAAAGTTTCACATTGAATTAGATATTCTTTAAGTCAAACAACACAGTGAAGAGCTACAGTTAGGCCAGTTGAGCTCATCTAACAGCAAAGGCTGCAAGGAAACATTGTGAGCTCACACAGAGTTTAACCTCAGTTTTGGTCCCCTGCATTGTTAAAACCAAAAGCCCTGCTGAGAGAGGATTATATCAGTGCAAGGATAGCAGAGCCCCACAACCTATGACCTCTAAGGGAGTATGAACTAACAGGAAGTGTCATGGTAAGAAGATGCATGATAGGCAGCTTGTAAAAAGAATGCTATGCTAGGACAACATGTTTACTTTCTGCACATGAAAAGCAGCAGAACATCATCCCTCCACATAATTGAATTCAGGTGCTCCAATCACTTCCATGGACACGGCTAGGGATGCACAGAATCCCGACTCTACCTTTGTAATGAATTAGAGTGGAGACTGCGAGCCAGGCCTTCATGTCCAACAACAGTGTCTGAGCTAACAAATGCATTTCTGGAACAATGGTCAAAATTCCCCATAAACACCCCTAAACCATGTGGAAAGCTTTGCCAGAAAAGTTGAAGCTCTTACTGATGCAAAGGGTGGGCTGACATCATAGTAAACCCTATGGTTTAAGAATGGGATGTAGTTTATATGTGTGTGAAGAAAGACAATACTTTTGGCAATACAGTGCAGGGTTGTCTGCATAAACGTTTCCATTTGGACAGTGAACAGAGCAGGTTTCCCCCATAGCAATCGTGCTCCTGTGCAGCCCTTCAAAATTGAACTGCAAACAGCTGGATGCGTATGATGCACGCGTCACTCAAATGCTGATTAACAATTGTTATAGACCAGAAAAAAAATGAAAAATAATAATGCAGTATGAAAATGACCAATTGCAGCTGCAATGGATACTTTTGTTTTCAATACTTGGTTTCACGTTAGGTCTTTGTATGTTAGAAATCCGCTCTCTGTGCTGATGATAAAGAGTAGCCAACACACTGGCAGACTGGTTGTATCACACATGACAACAAATACACTGCAGATACTGCCTGCAGACTGTGCTCACACTAACTCTGCTCATAATACTAGCCTTAGCTGGCTCAACAAAACCTAAAACCACTGTAAGAAATACCAGGTAACTTTCTGCTTCAGGCTCTGTGCGTGCTCACACAAAAAGGGGCATTTCACAGGTAACACGACTCTTCCTCCACACAAAGTGAACCGTGGGAGTGCAACTCAATCCAGTCACAGACATTATGATAAAATGTGATTAAAAATCTGTTTTTAATTAAAAAAGGGGAAAAACGTGAACTAGACAAGTAAATTGCAACTGACAACATAATTAAATTGAAAATTGTAAATCTGGTAATCTAGCAGAGTACTAAAATCAACATCTTGTATCAAGATAATAAATATCTTGATACAAGATATACTCAAAATACACTCAGTTCACTTGTCAAAGTGAGGTAGTGTGGGGTTATTATTGCACATTGTTCAGTGGCGAGACACTTTAGCCTTCCAGACCATCAAACTAAACTTTTTACTGATTGAACTGTTGATGGTGTCCTGGGTTCTACTAGCTGCAATCCCAGCAGTGTAAAACCAAACAAATACAGAAACATGCTTACATTTTCTCTTTAGTTATGATGATGTTCGCTGGTAAAGATTTAAAAAGATAGAACTTCAGTCTCTCCTAATATGTCATCAACTTACTAATAATTAAAATAAAAGACTAAATGTATTTATCTGACAATCTGCTGGTTTTAACAGTTTAATGATCATTATTAACAAAGTTTCCATATTTGGTTTTAATTTACCTAAAGAAATACAAACCCCACAGTCCACAGCTTATGAGTGTACTTTCAAGGTGTGTGTACCATTAAACTGCCGTGGCTTTTTCCAGCCAGGATCATGGATATTTAGCTTCCATTGCTTACCAGGTTAAAGTTGTTTTAAAAAAAAATCCCATCAGCAGAGTTTTGTACCTGAGTCCACCAGCAGCTTGCCAAGGTCCTGAACTTTTAACATGGCTGTCCAACATTCAGCTTTGCCTACCATAGCAACCTCGTTTTCCCAGGACTACCCCCCCAGGGGGCATAATGGGACTTAAGAGGGGGAGTCCATTTAGGGGAGGCGGGGGGGGGAAAGGGTGTTTCTAGGGAAACTGAGCATTCACTGTTCTCCAGCAGCCTTCATGGTTGCGACTTGGCAACAGTTGGCTGTCGGCATTTCAAAATGCTGCTTTTCATGCTTGTTTGTGTGTCATGAAAGGACACACGCACGCACGCACGCACGCACACAGTAAGAATATGATAGTGTCGTCACAGAGATGCTTCTCATATTGTTGCCTGTGGATTCAGCCTAAGCTGACTGATGTCATGTAGATTATATTAAATTCTTCTCCCTTCAAATCACAGGTGGCCACGGGGTCAGGTGACTGCAGCTAAGCAACGCAAGGAACAAAAAAGGAAAACTTAAGACATTTCTGATTCCCATCCCCTTAATCTGCTACTAAATCACCACATTTCAACCTGAAAACAGTCCCACACATGGACCTTTAAGGCATGCTCAAAAATGTTATTTTCAAAAGCAGTTTTCTCCGTATCAAAGCCTGGACTCGCAGGGCCTGGACACTCCCTCCTCCGCCACACCCACTCACCTGTCGTTTCTCTGAGTCTACAGTCAACACCAGCTGTTTTCCAGCTAACAAACAAGAGAACGGAAGAGACACCCCCCCCCCCCCCCCCCCCCCCCCCCCCCCCCCCCCCGCCCCCCCCCCCCCTGCTGT
>VUQR01023115.1:7167-19677 GCA_015108515.1 Hemichromis elongatus | reverse complement strand
CCGAAGACCCCCCCCCCCCCCCCTCTCTCTCTCTCTCTCCTCGAGGTATGCCCTCGCCTCACCAAGCCCCCACCTTTCCCTCACAATCCCCTGTCTGGTTGGCTGGTCTTTTCAGCCTCATCTTTAACAAAAGAAACAAAAAGGAGGCAAAGCTACGTTCTCTGTCTCTCCACCCTGAAGAGAAAAAGAAAGCATAGGGAACGCAGAGCACCATTTTTAAAGCTGCAGAGACCAAACAGCAAGCAAAAGTCTTAAAACGCATGCGGAAAAGAAGTACAAAAGTTTTCTGACATGTTTGTGGAGCATGCATAGGAACGACAAGGTAAATTCAGCCACAAAAAGCACAACCGGAAACAAAAAGCCTCCGTTTCATTTTGAGTTGCGTACACGTTGTAGATCAGTTTTCAGCCAAAGCACGCGAAGTCCGGCCCTTAGTGAATTAAAAATAAATACATTTAGAGTATGCATGTGGTATGTTCATATACTTCTACAGATTCAGGGTACCTGGAATGTAACACCATGCTGTCACTGGGCATGTTTAGGTCAGGTTAGATTAGCCTTTTAGCCACGTTCCAGTGATATTCTACACCATGCTGCCAAATCTTTTTCCACTGCAGGAACCTAATGTGCAACGATTACCTCAAGTTCTGCTTCTGTTTCCAGTGAAAGCCCCTGAATGCAACTCCAATTTGTTTTTAAACACACTGCAGGTTAATGTACCATGTGACATAACTATTTATTTACCCTCACATACTGATTACACATATCTAATGATACTTCAGACCAATTACATGTTGAACAGCTGCTCTGTATTTCAAGATTGTCATTTCCACAGTGAAGTTCTCTTATTCTGTCGCTCTAGTCTTTGGTGTTGTGATCTGCCGTAACCACAAACTTCCTTTGTGTAACAGTAGGAGGTTTATAGTTGTTTTGTTTCTTTTAATGTCCACAGTTTTATGTTTGATGTGTTAACGTCTGGCTTCAAAACACCAGCACGGTGGCAGCCAAAACCTTCACAGTGAGACTTTAAAACCCAACCAGCGGCTGATGTCATGTTACAAAACAACAGTGACTGGGTGATGAATATAGCTAAATCTTGAATACAGCGGATATCTACAGCTTGCTTCTCTACAGTTCATCTCCAGTTGTGTAAAGACAGCACTAAAGCGAGCACCTTTACTTTGCCTCAGGTCTATTTTGGCACACGTGTGAAGCTGTTTGGCTCACATACTAACATGACGGTAAACAATACCAGCACTACACAGAGTTTTCAGACAGGGGAAAAAAAGCCTCTTATCTTGTGTCCAGACTGATGTGGGTTTATAATTAGGGTCTGTTACAAGGTTAAAGCCCTAGTTAGGTTAGGCCTAAAGAAAATAATTCTTCCATAATTTGAACGTCACAAAGGCAGAAGAACAAGGGCTAAGTGTGAGATTGCGTAGCTGAGGTCTCATCTTCGCTTTGCGAGTCCACTGACAAAGCCCTTCTCATCCATGTCACCCTATCGCACAGCCGGGCCTCATTCTTTCAGGGCCTTCTACAAACGGCTGCTTGAGTGCAGAATGAGAGGAAACTGAAAAAATGAGAGCTGCAGAAAGTGTTGAGTGCCAAGTTAGGAGCGATGAGTGAGTGGAAGAGATGGATGAAATTGCAGAGTTACAGCATGAAATAAAGTATTTTCAAACTCAGCTTCAAGTTCTTTTTCTTAAAAAGACAGCATCGCGTTTCCCACAAATCAGACAGACAGAGCTCTGCTTATGGCTTAGCTCCATTATTACAACGTTGTTTTATCAGATTAGAAAGGAAAACTGTAGTGAGAATGTGGTGCGAATAGAGCCTGAGGCAGACAGAGACACAAACCAGGTTTTGTTTATACCATACTGCCTACAGCAGTCACCATTGTGTCACACATTTGGCAGCAAAAATCATACATGGTGCCACACACGTGTGCATACACACATGAACTAAATGCAGACCAATTTTTACTTCTGTATTTGTCACAAAGAAGCAGCTTTCATTCATAGAGTTGGTAACAAAACAATACTCTTCATTGCAACTGGGAACTAAATGTGCAATGCAGATGCAAAGTTGATCTAAAAGCCGGTCCAGATCTGACAGTGAACCGAAGCAAACATGCACATTTTAAATCAACCAAGTTACAGTTGTGATAGGACATTCTCACACGGTTTCATGCTTGTGAATACTGCTTTCTCACTGCAAACAGTAAAACCTGATTTATGTCCAATATTCTTTAACTAATTCAAGTTTATTTCTATAGTGCAAAATCACAACAGTCACCTTAAAGCACTTTATACTGTAAGATAAAGACCCAACACTAACCTAGTATATCAAACCAACATGAAGCCTCTTCATTTTTAGTGAAACGTTTGGCATAAACCATCTTGTACACCACATACGTCTTTGATGTCAGTCAGCACAAGAGTTCTGTTGTAGTTGTACGCTGGTTCGCTGCAACTCAGGAGGTAGACTGTGCTTGGGTAAACCGCCGTGTCACATGCACTCCTGCTTTGAGACTGACCTTGTGCAAACACACTAGCTTCATTCAAGAGGGAGCAACTGTAAGCACATACATGCACACGCCAGAGAGCAAGGGGTGGAAGCACGCAGCACATTGTAATAAGTTAATAATCCACATAACTACAGAGCACTTCACTTGCTGCTTCAAAAGGCTTTCGACTATTAAATCTACTTTACATTCCATAGCACTGCGTGTATCTGGGTCTCCATTTACATATCTGAATAATGAACAAGCTCATCTGTCGAATTAAATCCAGAGGAGCTCCTCAGTCACCAAAAAAGGCTTTTCAGATCCAGATCATTTGTACAGAAAAGCACAAACTAAATTCTGTCCAGTTTGGGGCTTGGACTTAATGTCCGTCACAGCCATCATTAAAATGCTGATAAAAACTACCACAAGGTTAAACTAGGTTACAATAATCGCACGGTGCATGCCCAGCCTAAGTGCTAGAAATACTGTGCCAAGTGCCACAGAATGTGATGTCAAAATCACGGCGCAACACCCGCAACAGAAGGCGTACAGTAAGCATAAAAACATCACGGAGGTGAGGGGAGGTAGACATTAATAGTAACTAATGATTAAATGTATAGTGTTGTATAAATACATAGTTGTGCTTTATGGGCAGCCAACAGCAGACTAGTTATTACAGCATAACTACAGGTCGCCTGGAACCACCAGCCTGTAAGCTTTATCAAAAAGGAAAGTTTTAAGCCTAATCTTAAGCACAGAGATTTTCTCCCAAATCCAAACAGCTGTTTCACAGACGAACCAGCTCTCAGATTGGATTCTGGGGCTGGAAACTGAACGCTCTGCGTCCCACTCTACCTTTAAACATCCTAGGAATCAAAAGTAAGCCAGCAGTTGGAGAGTAAATAGCTCTGTTGGTAGTGATATGGCCCTAAGAGGTCTTTGAGATGAGCTGGGGTCTGATTTTTCAAGACCTTGTCTGTGAGGAGAAGCATTTTAAACTAGATTCTGGATTTCAGAGGGAGCCAATGAAGAGAATCTAATATGGGAGAAATAGGCTCTCTCTTTCTAGTCCCTGTCAGTACTCTCGCTGCAGCATTTTGGATCAACTGGAGGCTTTTTAGGGAGTTATTAGAATAACCTGATAATAATAAATTAGTATTCCAGCATCCTGGTCGAAAATGACACCGATATTCCTCACAGTGGAGGCCAAGGAAATGCCATCATGAGTATAAAATATCTGTTTAGACTACATTTCCAAGATTTTAAGGCCCAAGTACAATAAACTCACATTTATTGGAATTTAAGAGCGGGATATTTTTAAAACAATTTTTAAAAACTTTATGCTTTTAAGACACTCTTGGACTATATAACATTGGTGTGTCATCTGGCTTACTGGATAGACAATGATATATGTTAATACTTAAGTGTTGTTGAAAAGGCAGCTTTAGTGACCTCTGGAAATTCCCACTGAAGTGTTGTGAATGTGAACTACTTGAGCAGCGAATGAGGGGAAGGTCTGTATGTCTGCAGGCTATGCTGGGTAACGTTGTGTGACAGCTGGAGGAGGCAAAGACGGCATTCTTGGTATTAGTACTGTTGCAAATGAGCATCTAATTAAATCATAATTTTATTATCAACTTCTGATTCAAACCTTTTTTTTTTTTTTTAAATAACCCTACCTAACACTACAGGATCTGTTCAATTTATTTGCTTCTGAAATTATTCATAATCAGTGCGTCAGTCTGTGGTGAAACTGGTGGCATCGCCCAGTAGGGGCTCCTGTATCAGATTCCGTGTCTGTCTTTACCCCTCCTCTCAGGGTTTGCAACACCAGCATATAGTCCTTAATCTTGGTGCATCTGTTGGCCCACAAAGCTCCATTAAACAGCCAGACCATTCTGATAAGGTTATTGACTTAATGCTCAGTGACATAATTAAATTGAGTATTTAATCTGGCCACTGGAGTGGAGGAGCCCCCGACCCCTCCCAGACAAGAACAGTGTTCATATCTCGCGGCCATTAAAAATAACTTCTACTCTGATCGCTATTGAGGCGACCAGACTGGCTGAGAGTTCTCCTTTCCCGTCATCTGCAATAAAAACTAGAGCCATTCCATATCATACATGCAGATAACTCAAAATTTACTCAACTCATTCTCCTTGCTTCCTCCACTTCCGTACCATTGATTCATTAATGTTGACTCACAGCGGCTCTGTTCCCATGTTGTAGCAGTATATTAATGACTAACCTGGTGTTGTGGATGGATTATCTCAGTTGTTCTCCTGACTGAAGTTTGGTCCGTTTACAGCCTCCTGCCATGCGATTGCATTTGTCCCTAACCATCAGGAACCCTCACGTTAACTTTGATCGAGTGGAAAAAAGTTAGCATTCATCCTCCAGTTTCACTGTGTTTATGTTATGCTAACATCGCTAGCAATCATGTAGCTCACCATTATATACCAGCTAGTCCAACTTCAGTAGCCCTAAAAACATCACTGCTGTGATAGCGGAGCTGTATGTTTTTATTTTTTCAGAAATCTCTCAGTCAGAACATGCTATATCATGTTTAGGTGGAAACTAGCGAGCTAACTTCCTGCTAACTCGATTAAATGTAATCAATTCCGTTTTCATGGATGCCTGGATGTTAAATTTAATTGTTACACCTGGTAAAGCTTTAGCCACTGTTGAAGTGTTAAGCAGTTATTTTAACACCTACAATGTCCATGGAAAAAACTGGCTAGGCTACTTGTGTGTTTACAGTTGACTTTTGCCTGAATTATGCTTCAGCGGGAAATCTATGTTGTCCCTTAGACTGTTGCTGGAAACCCATCTTAACCCTACACCATAACCTTCCACTCAACCTGACGTGAACTTCCCAAGAAAACTTATCTATACATTGGGTCAGCGTACCCTGCAAGGATGTCCGCGATCCTGGCAATTTTTTTTAAATTATTATTTATTAGATGTCTGCGGACAATTTACATTACATCTACTATGCACAGTGACCAGGCATCAGACTTCTAACAGATGTATAGTATAAAGTATAACAGGAAGCACTACTCGGCCAACAGGTTTCCAGCACAGAGTATTATCTAAGCTTAACCTTCAAGCTGTGACTAGGCAGAGGTGACAAAGGAGGCCAAGTACGAACTTCCTCTTTTTCAACATCTTTAACAACCAAATGTAAGACTTCAAAGAGAAACCCATCTGCCTTCCTTTAACCTATGTGGAATTCAGCCACACCCCAACAATAACCACTTGATACCTTTTAGAGAAAACGTCACACTTTCTGTACAGTATTCACAGACGCTTCATCAACGTCTAAGCTGATGAGCTGCTGCTGTGACCAGCCAGTCATCGTTCATCAAACCTTCATCTGGCCTTTACTTCTCCCCACCTGTTCATTACAAGAATGACAGCAGATACTAACCAATAGAAAGCTGTTCCTTTATCTTGTAAGGCAGTGTTTGCCTTTACTTCAGCTCATGACACCACCTGACAATAGTTTGCTGTGAGGATATTGGTTTTGACACCACATGCTCCTCTGCAGTCCTTCCATTTGCTAGCCACAAAACGAGGGCATTCAACACCCAACCCCCATCACCTTTTGACCTCTGACACCTTGCCTGTGAGAGAGTTTGTGAGGTGAATGTTGTTTATTAGAGAGAGGCACTTAACAACCTCTGTTGCTACAAATCCTGGCTGTTGAATGCTGACATCTTTTAAGGCCATTAATAATTATTACTTGAGTCTTTCCTGTTATGCATGACACCTGTTCAGCTATACCCAGCAATCAAGTTAGATTTCTGTACCTACAGCTTAAGAATGCATATTCTATATTGCTAGAATGACACATCTGACAAAAATGGCAAGGAAGCACTGATATTTTCATGAAATTATCTGCAAGGTTTTTCTCCTGTGCATATTGTAAACTAAAATTACTCAAACAAAAATTAGCTGTTCATTTATCTTGCACCCTTTTAAAATTCCAATTTGCCTTTCATTTTTGGCTGCTGGAGGTCAAGCGTTTAAAGTCTTAATGTGGACCCCATAATGAGGACTGATTTTATCCATGTACAAGAAAGAGAAGATGTCAGCTACTGGTTTTCCTGGTCAACAGCATTTCTCATCAGGAACAATAAAAACATGTGCCCCACTTAAGTATGCCAGACCCTACTTTAGCTTTAATACCAACACATGATAAAAGAACTATATAATGACTGCAAGAAGTGACTAGTTTTATCAGATGAAACAAGCAAAAAAAAGATTTATAATAACAGCAATGTATTATGTGTCCATCCAGTGCCCCAAATACAGCCATGTACTTGGGGGGGAGGGGGGGGTGTCAGGGGTAAGATTTAAGAAGTTAAAAATAAATTCATAAAACTCAGTCAGCTGGACTACACCAAAGCCCATGTTTGGTTGTTGTTTTGCTGTACCACCCTGCATCACTGGGTTCTTACAAGCTAGCTGGCTGAAAACCTGAGTAAAGCCTGCCAGGGACTTTTGATTTCAAGATGCTAACACACTGTTTACAGAAACAGCCACAATGTCTGGGCTCATGTTAGTTTTTCCAGTCTTAGCACCACTGAAATACACGAACAATTATTACCATTATCATTGGAAGATAATAAACCTTCAGGTCTGTGATGAGGCAATAGGTGACTACACAAGGCAGAGCATGATCCATGTGACAAAGGTCACACACTCTCACACTCAGTCCCCCTGTTGGACAGCCCCCGTGTCACCTGTACCACAGTGTATATTAAGATCATAATGACATTTTAGACAAGCAGCTGTTAACAAAATAACACCGACCCGGATCTGACCTTTGCCATTAAAGAATATCACTAATAGAGAAGCACAAGATTTCTCCCCTCTGATTTTCTGATTAAAAGCCTCTCCAGGTAACACTTTCGCATTGAGAATAGTGCTAGAAAACTGTTTTCGTATGATGGGATTAAATATTTTAATGTTAGTTTGCGAAACGGACTTTCGCATTTTATTTTGAAAAACTAAATTTGCTTCACCAGACTAATGTCAATGAAAACGAAATTCTGTTTGTTATGAATGGAACAAGCCGAACACTCAACAGAGAAATAGTAAAAAGGGGGGGGGGCTTTTTTATTATATTTGCACTCACGTTGCAGATATAAGAACCGACTTAATAAACAAAGACCTATTATTTCCAATAAAAAAAGTTTGAACCGTGGAGCAGCGGTTTCTGGAGGACGTGTACGGAGAGAGTGAACTTCACTAAATCACACTTCAGCGCTAGCTAACCTAGCTTTAATCAACCTGCTCCAACTGTTACACCACTAATACTTGGCTAAAAGTCTATAAGTAACCAATCAGAACCACATGTGTGTAAAGTCCACACAAACATTGATAATGAAAGGTTTTCATCCATTTCCCCGGTATTGCTGATCACAAGGCAGAAGTTTGAACATTTAAAGGAAAACAAGTGGAAAATCACATGCGGTTTGATTTTCATGGGACAGCTCTTCAGAGAGTCACAGCACAGCCCTCACCGACTCTCACCTTGCTCTCCGGTCACTCGCCCTCCGGTTTAGTCCTCCTTACAGCGAAGCTTTAGTAAAGTATCCAATTTTTCTGCAGCCGGTGCTTGTGTAGACAAATTAGCGGGCAAGAGAGCGGTCCTTCTCGGTATTCCTGCCACTTAGTCCATGCTTGAAAATTTCCTGTCAGGCGTCCAACTTTCTCAACTTTACACGCATAATTTACTGATCAAAGGCAGTGTGGTTACTCCATGTAGCAAAAAAAGTTTACTCTGTTTCTTCTGCTTGGTTTCATTCAGCAGCTCTCTGGCTCCACATGCGCCCTGTAAGCAACGGTGAGAACACTCCGGTACTTCGCTCAGCGCCCAGCTCTCCACAGGCGTAAAAAGGGGCTGGCGAAGGGAGGACACATCACGATCCCTTCAAGTGCTCCTCGTATTTCACATAACCGCGTGCGAACGTTAAGTAATCTGTGCGAAATAGCAGTGAACAGCTTTAGTTGCACAGTGGAAAAAAATATGAAATAAAATATTTTCTACAACCAATAAATAAGGGGAAGAAAGCATATGAGCAAATTATATTATGAATATAGAAAGAAACGTTATAATCCGTCAATATTCTGCAAACAAGCAAAGCCTCCCTGAAAAGCAGGGCTATCTTATCATGTTGAAAATCAGGCACTTCTCAGCAGACCCAACAGATCAATCTGGTTCCTTATTAAGCTCTACACACAATTTGATCACTCTTGTTTTGGATGCACTGTTTCACAGACAGACAAATATATATCATCCTGATTGAAATCTGTTGGAGAACTCCACAACAGAAAACATACTAACCCTAACCCTAATAAACATCAAAATGTAACAATAGCAACATTAACATGTTTACAAGCCTGTTTTGGACACATGTTAAGAATTTGAGATGTGACTAATCAATCAACATTACTTTGAGTCTGATTCTGTAAAAAGTGACAAAATCATTAGCGTCCGCTGTACACTCTGCGTGGGAAGCGTGTCTTTCTACAGCCAAAATTTAAACTTCAAATCTGAACAAGCCCTGAGCACACTGCCACGGGAATGTGAAATTCAGAGAGAAATCCCCACTGACAGGACCGCTGCAGGAAAAATCGAATTGGGCTGAAAGGTCTTTTGCTTTATTACTTATTCAGTTCCTTTTAAAAATCATGATAAACATATCATGATTTTTAAAAGGAACTAAGTAATAAAGTAACTAATTACATTTTTTTTAAAAAGTAATCAGTACAGTAATGGGATTGCTTTCTTAGAGAAGTAATCAGGAATTAGTAACTAATTACAATTTTCAAGTAACTTAACCAACACTGGTGAGATGTGCTTCTTAAAAGATTTTCAGCGGTTTTGTCTGTTGGTGTTCACCAGACCACCGGGATTTAACTTTCACTCCATTTTCATCATTGTTGTGCAAAAACCAGTGACTGTTCGATGGCAAGTTTACTGAACCTAACAATGATGTAAAGTCTATACTTCCACCAGTTCCTGAATGCACCATCAGTTGCAAGAGTGCCGGCTGATGCATGGCAGACCCCTTCTGGCCAACAGGAAACATGCATCGAATACATCTGCCAGTATGACCCATGGAAATGTATTACCTCAAATAATCCTGCTTACAAAAACAAAAACAGACATCCAGCTTTCAACCACAGGAATCTATCTCAGATCAAATATATTCAGAGAGACTCAACAGGCCAAAAATGTGATAGAAACAATGATCATCAAAATAATTCTTTCCTAAAAGAAAGAATTAACATAACATAAATGTTGCTGAGAATTCAAAAAAGTCAACATACAGAAATAATAATAGATAATAAATTGCTGGCTGGTTTGGAAAAAACAAAAACAAAACAAGCAGCAGTCTTTTGCTATAACGAACCATGAAACAAGCATTCACAACACATTAAGTCAGCATGAGTGGAACTGTTTGTTGTGTGGGATGTCTGTGGTGTTATTCAGGGTGCAGTTCTTGTCCACTGTTCAGTTTAGAGATGCCATGTCACACTGCGGATCAATAGAGACCACACAGAGATCACAAAACCCGCTCCACACACTTTTTATCCTCAAGGAGGGCCTCTCTCTGAATCTTTGTCTTCACTTGTGAAAAGAAGCCTTTTATCTTACCCCCTTTTAATTCTCCTGTAATGAGGGTTGAAGCTAGATAAACTTCAAAGATCACACTCAGCCCCGCCCACCCCGGCACTTGTTAAATCCCCCCGAGCTCTAATACAAGACAGCAGAGTCTGTTCTGCTCTCACTATGTAGTCATATTATAATAATCATGTATATTTATCAGGGACGTTTGCATCCAGAGCATGAAGCTCTTTTTGTGTCACAAAAGAGTAGTGATGCAAACACTACAGCACAGATGAAATAAGTGCAAGTAGTTGTATCATATTTTTTGAGACATTGCTATTTCAGAAAGTTGAATTATTTCTTTTTGATTATGCAAAGATTCTCATATTCTCACTGAAACATCAAAGTGTATTTACATGTGGTGTACACCAAAAATACCTCTCTGATGATTGAAGCCACATTTTATTAATTTAGGTCTGGATTCCTGTTTTCTTTTCATGCCACTTCACAGTCTTAGCTTCAGTTACTGTGCGCATTAAAAATATTTAAAAATAAATGTAACTTATCACCTTCCTCCGGCTGCTTGCATGTACAACACAGCCAATAACTATTCGAGCCCCTCTCCTTCAGGTGAGTGGTCCAGAGACATGCAGGGCCCTTGGGTCCAAGCCATTCTCAGGTTTGTTCCTCTTTTATCCTTGAAAGTAAGAGGACTCCCTTACTACTATCACAACCTGTACAGCACTTTAGGAGCACTTTAACTATAGCACTGTATTTAGCATCGTATTTTAAGCATAGATTTGTGCACAAGAGGTTTAATTATTTATTGAATATTTCTCCAGTAGTTTAACCTCCTAGAACCTGGCATCCACATATGTGGACATCACATTTTGGTCATCGAGACCAAAATGCTAAATTTTGCTCTACAACGGCCTGATATCGACTTACAAGAACATTATACTGCCACTGTTCTATAGAAATTGTAACAAATAAATTCATATGTGGATCTCATTGTTTTCAGAAACAAAATTCGGGTAAAAAATATCTAGTAATTCTTTGTTTTTACATACATCAGGTCCCAATATGTCCAAATATCAAAGAGAAAATCTAAATGCATGCAATGGAAGAGTTCAGGTCTTAGGAGGTTAATAATTCGCTCAGGTTTGTCTTCAGCAAATGTAGCCAGGCTGAAAAGAGTCTCTGAGCCATGTGTCCCTTTAATTAGTAAAGATTGCATAAATTTCTTTTGTAAAATAAAATTTTAAACATTAGCAAAAAAATTCCACACCCACCCCACAGATGTGCCATTAAATAAAGCAACTTCAGTGACTACTGACAGCCTTTCCCAACTAACTTTAATGATCCCTTCCTCCAAACTTTCAACATGCCTATTAGACTGTATTCTAGCTAAACTGACCATAGATAGACTCATCGTTAATTATTCTTCAATTTTAAATATGATCAATTTATGTCTATTAGCAGGACGTGTACTCCACGTTTTAAAGCTGGCTGTAAATGCCTAGTTAAAAAGCCTTTACTTGAACCAACTGTCTTAGCTAATTATAGACCGTTCTCCAAGCTTCCTCTTATTCAAAAATTCTTGAAAGGTTGTAAAAGAGCTAATGGATCATTTGGAGATGAATGTTCTCGGTGCAGAGCTTCGGAAGTGGCACCAGTGAAAGTTACAAATGACTTTTGTGGGGTTAGTAGAGCTTTTCAGGCTGCAGTGCCCTGTTCTCCATGTAGCCAAAGACATGTTTTAAATGTGTATTTGGACAAAGTCCAAGCACACGGTGTCACAGTCTGGCTGCGAGGCTGACTGTGTGAAGTGAGGAGGTGGACCCAAGAGCAACACGCAAAGAGAGGAAAGAAAAACTTAAGCGTAACAAAATGAGCCGTTTATTAAGGCTGCTAAAGAAATACAAAACAAAAGGCAAAGGCGAAACTAAACAATAACCTAAACTGGGTGAACTAAGATAAACATGAAAGAACAGTGAACAGTGAACAGTGAACATGGAACATGGAACATGGAACATGGAACATGGAACATGGAACATGGAACATGGAACATGGAACATGGAACATGGAACATGGAACATGGAACCTGGGACAACAGACGACCTGACAAGGAATGAACAGAAACTCACAGATTATATACACACACAGGTGATTAGGGGAAGTGGAAACACATGGAGAACAAGCTGACACTAATCTGACATAACGAGACAAAGGAAGTGTAGGACATAGGTCTGTCCTATGTCCTACACTGACATAGGACAGACCTTAAAAATAAAACAGGAAACATGAAAAGCAGACATGACTATATGAACTTGACATCAAAAGACACACAGACATGAAAACACATGAAGGACAAGGG
>VUQR01023114.1:0-15276 GCA_015108515.1 Hemichromis elongatus | reverse complement strand
ACATGGTGGGGGGGGGGGGGGGGGGGGGCAGAGACGGAGAGTGCAGGCGAGGAATACAGCAAAAGAATAACAAAGGGGTGTGAGAGTATTGCAGTATTTTCGTGTCTCTATGCCCTTTTAAAACTAGGTTAGTGGCGGGAATAACACACACATACTGTACGTACACACATGCTGTGAAAAATAATGAGCACACGTGCAGATCAGATCGTTGTAATTATTTGAAAGCACGCACCTTGTTGCTATCACAATACCTAAACACTCCTGCCCCTCCCTCCACTGATCTAATCTTTTCCATACTGACATTGAAGCACACATGATGGTGCACGGACTGTACACACATACACCAACACTAGACGTCACTTCACTACGCTATATTTGTCTGCCAGTGGAGTCCAGACCAGCTGCTACCCTTTAGGAAGGTGCTAGCCTCCCTGTTAAGATAAGGAAGTGTGATAGCATGGGCCTGTTTTTGTAATGTTTTTAAACCAAACATTTTCACTGTTCATTGTGGCTTATTTTACATTTACTCTTAAATACAAAAAAAGAATAAATGAGGGGTACGATGAGCAAATTGCCTCTTTCTCTCATTATGTGAAAGAGGCCCATGTTTTAGATATCCTACATTCACCATTTGTTGTTTGTTTTCTTGCCAACAAACATCCAAAGTAACTCATGGACGCCCGTGTAGCAAACACAGCTTACAAAAACGTGCCAAAAAGAGTTTGTGTTGTTTTTAAGAAGACAAACAGGAAGATGTTGAACGGTAACTTAGCAGCCTTCCCTTTTTCTCTCTCAGTTTATTTATATCCCTCTCTTCTTTCCCCTCCGTCCCTCTCTCTCTCTCTCTCTCTCTCTCTGAGTCCTGTTCCATTATGCAGCAGTGGCAGAACAGCTCAAATCATTTCCTCATTTCTTCACTTGCTTATCACTTCTGATTTGGTCAAATGAATAGAATTAAGCAGTGTGGTTAAAACCGATCTAATTATTTTGATAATCAGCTGCCCTAAAGATAGGAGACACGGTTGAAGTGCTCCGTTCTAGTTCACCATTATGCGATTTCAATAGATTCTTATGAACTGCAGTTAATGTTTCTTTTAGCAATTCAGATGTGGCCTTTCATTTTTGCTTTTAGGAATCGATAAAAGGTTGTTTTGGTTTTTGGTTTTTTTGGGTTTTTGATTTTTTTTTTTTTGGGGGGGGGGGGGGCGTTGGTTGTTTGGTTGTTTATCCAGCAAATGGTCTTTAAATTACTTTATGATTTAAAGTAATCCCCTCAGTATTTCCATCCTTAAAGTGGCCTAACTGCCTCCAGAATTAAAGCAAACTCATGCTGCTGGTCCACACAGCAAAATAAAAGGTTTTACATTTTACATTTGACACAGCTTTGATTGCTTTGCCAAACGAATAGGAGCACCCAAAGGCCTGTTTAGCCCTGCTTGGCCTCTCTTACTCTCACTTAGCATCATTCAGTGTGTAAAGGCCTTACAGCCGCCCACTCTCCCTCCATGTTTATTCCATACAGCATATGTTGTGCCTGCATCTCACCCCTGCCACTGCCTCCTCTCCCTCATCACCCACACATAGCCGAGTTGTCACTTTGTACAAGATGCTGACAGTGCTGTGTGTGTATGTGTGTCTGTGCTCTATGTAAAGTGCAGCATTTGACTTTCTTTTCATTTTTTCCTATTTAATTTTTTACATTATGTTAATGAGAAGTTTGTTTGTGTACTGAATGGCACTTGCTGATTTAACGGTGAGAACTGACTTGCTTTTCACAACCAAAGCGTGCTCGCGAATGTGCAAGCTTGAGCGTATGCCAGCACGCCCTGCAGGTAAAGTGCAGGTTTCCAGCAGGGTTTGTGTAGTATCAGCTGCTACACGTGACCAAAAAAACATGAGCATAAAAAAATCAATCCATCACAGACTCTCTCTCTATTTTCTCTCTCTTCACGTATCCGAATCCCAAAAATAGCTCTTCCCCACGTCACTGCACCCCTCCACACATACACACAGACACACACTCGCAGACATAGACACATTCTCAAAGACACGCACCTAACGCATACACACACACACACACACTCGTCCAAACTTGCAACTGAATTATTCAGCAGAACCCGAACGCAGAGCTAAGAGAAAAGGAAATAAGAAAAATCTGAAGGGAGAGGAGACGGGGATGAAAAGTAAAAGAAACAGAAAAAAAAACCCAATTTTATCCACGTACAGTTAACATGGATAGGCAAACAGATTTGTGGCCAACAGGTTTAGGATTATTGATTAACATCCACCCATAAACATTTTAATAAGGACATTTGTCCAGATTCACTCAACTCTTCATTCTTGTTTTTAAATGGGGGGAAAACCCAAAAGGAAAAAAAACAGGATGTCATGAAATTAAAATTAGATAGTGTGGTTTTGTTTTTCAAGTGGTAAAGTAGAAGATTTGTACAGCAAAATGTGAATCATATACAAGTAACTAGAGCACAGTACTGATCTATGCAAAAAGTATTTAGAGTAAAGGCCATCAGCTGATATGCTGTAATAACCGAGTGACCAGCACAGCCACAAGATCTTGACCCCATTGACCAGTTTAGGAAGTACCTTAACTGCTGGGGGGCTGGGGAGGTGTAGCACTCTATCATTGTAGTGCTATAGATCGGCTATATCACTAATTGTGAGGCACTGATGGAAGAGCAGAGTTGGCCTAGGTGCATCTCTGCACATAGTGGGTGACACAAAAAGAGAGAGAGACCGGTCTACACCAGTATAAGAGCACCAAATCAAAAATAATATTGTCTATTAAAAAATAATGTATTATTTGTTGTCATTGTCACTAGTAAGTGGCCAGATATTATTTTTATTTTTAGGCCATTACATATGTTTTACACAGCTAACATCAACTGTTGGCTCATAAGATACATTAGCTAACGGTCGAGGTGTAGTTTTTGTGAATTTTCTGTCAATTTTAATAAATTTAAAGCCAAACGCAAGTGTTAGCATCGGTGGATTTCTCTTAAAGACCCAAATCTCTATCACACAGCTAGATGCTAAACAGCACAATGTTTCTGAAGCTCCTAGCATAATTCCAGATGAATATTTGACGTTTCTTTTGTGGATAACTGTTAGAGTTTAAATTAGCTGGTTTCTTGGCATGGACCCAGCTTTTAAATGTAGCCCATAAATGTTCAATACGGTTGATGTTGGGGCTTTGGCAAGTCCATTCCAGATGCTTAATGTTAGCCTGCTTTATCCATTCAAAAACCAAGTCTGATGTTTTTTGTGCTCACTGTCCTTTTAAAACACGCAGTATTGTCCACGTTTTAACTGTTGATCTGGAGAGAAGCTCAAGAATTTTAAGGCAGTCCTCCGCCTTCATTATCTGATCCACTTTATGCATTGCACTAGTACCACTGGCAGCAAAGCAAGCCCAGAACATGATGCTACTAGCACCATGCTTGGCAGTTGGTACAGAGTTCTTAGATATGAAATTTTCACCTTTATTCCCCCAAACATTCCTCTTGTCATTGTGGCCTCAGTGTGTTTCACGGCTGACTTAAGAATTGTCTCTAAAAGAAAATCAGACTTGTCCATGTGGGAGGCTAGAAATCTCAGTTGAGTTTCAAGGTGTTGATCTTGGAGCGGTGGCTTCTTAATTGGTGGACACCCTCTCAGTACGTAGCAATGTAAAACACCCTTCTCTGTGGATAGTCACACTGGTGTTTCAGCTGTTTTCAGTCCATCGCAAGCTTGAGCCACAGTGGTTCCTGGGCTGCTTTTAAAAAATGTTCTCTCATCTGAGGGTGACAGTTTGGGTCTTCTTACAGACATTGAGAAAGTGGTGGCACAACTTGCGCCCAGTTGTTTGAACTGATGATCTTAAATCTGCAGTTGTTTAGAAATAGCTCCAAGAGACCTTCCCAACTTGCGTAACTTTACAATTCTATGTATGTCATAGACAGTCACTGACTTACTTGAACTCATTTATCTGAGTTTTGGACAATCCAGTTAGTGCTGTTAAGCAGATCCTTTTTATGCTCCAAGGAGCAAACTGCCAGTTGTAGTCAATCATGATCACTAAAGAGAAGTTAATAGGCCTTGGCTTTGTCAAGTTGAGACATTGTAGAAACTTTAGCACCAATTATCAAAAGATTTAAGTGAGCGTACGCATTGCGGTCTGTACATTTACCTTTGACCATGTGTGGATTAGAGAAAATCCAAAAATAAATTCAAACTTGTGCACTCAGATGTATGAAGATGTGTGGTGCACAATTTTCCACCCTGAAAAAAGAACAGTTCAAAGAAAGAAATTAAGTCTTTTGTACAACAATTTTTCTCTAAAAATTACTGTTCTATCTGTTGCCTTCAGCTTGAAAAGGGGTAGACAATGAAAAAAAACAGAGAGACCTCACAGAGAGAACTCAGTGTTCTCTACTTCTGTGAAAAACCATTGAATATCTGATGCCCTGCAGATGATCAATAACAGCAGAGCACATGAGTTTAAACCACTGAATTATAAATATTCCAAAAATATCAGCTGATTCATACCTTTGACCAGCGAGTCAAAGGTATGAAGAAGGGCATACATGTGCATGAGCAGAACAGGAACAGTCAGAGATAAATAAACTAAATGAGATTAAAGTTGCAGGTCTCAAAATTCTCCGAATTCTCCCCCAAAATTCTGGCAAATTTTTAGACTAACATAGCAAAAGGCTCAAGCAGCAAGTTAGGCAAAGGGCACGATGTTGTGGGGGGGAAAAGGGTGGTAGGGATGTGAGAAGGAGAAGGAAAGCATGATGGACAGGAATTGAGCAAAAGAGAAAAGTGAAGGTAGTGAAACGTGGGAGGAGATGACAAAACGTCACATCCTATTAATCAGTGAGTGAGAAAAAGAGTAAAAGAGAGATGAAGGAAAAGAGAGGAATGGATTGGCATTAGCACTCATAGTGTGCATGTTACTCAAAATTCAGGGAGAATGAGGGGACAAAAATGTTCCCACATACCATTTATGGTTAAGACTGGGTTTTGTGGTTGAGATAAGGGTAATGTTATCTTCAGGCATGTAGCTGCTCAGTGCAATGCTTGTCTGAGTGACAAAAGCAAGTTTGTGTTGAAGTCCAGGCTGCGTTCAAGCAGGCCATCCCAGAGTGTTTGTCTCTCCAGCACTTTGTGTTAAATGATTTATATGCAGACAGGCAGTTTGGATCTCTCTCTCCATTGTTTCTCATTAGGCTCACTGACTTCCACCCTCCTTTCTCTGATTCTGTCTTCCCATTGTCAATCTATCTGGTGAATAAAATATCTGACTATTTGAATATCTGATTTTCAGTTTTGGGATTCACATATTCAATTTTGTATTTCTAAGTATGTGTGGGTGTGATATACACTACCTGTTATTCCTGCCGATACAACGTAGAAGTGTTTGCAGTTCTTAAATAAGGATCCTCAAAAAAGCAACATCTTTAATTACACCCAAAATTAAGTATACGTTCCAAGTCATATAACCCCAACCAACCAGCTGACAAAGCAAACAAGACTAAGACTGTAACTCTCACCTAACATGACAGGTTATGCATAAGACATTTGAAAAACACGTTCTTAACAAACACTTGTTATTATAGTTTTTTGTTAGCAGCGTGGCTACAATAAGACCTCTATGTGAACCGGAGCACATAAAAGGAAAGAGAGCTAAAGAAAGGAGGGCAGTGTATCATCAGTGAAAAGTGCTCTTTTCAAGCAGCTCCTGTTATTTTTAGTCTGGCCTGATGTGAAAGACGAACTCTTGGACATAACCACACTGGATATAAAAAAAAAAACAACTCATATGAGAAGTACATCTGTACCAAATGACAGAAAGAGAAACAAATAGGCAGAAAAGAAATGGCTGTCCAACATCTACAACAGTAAGATGGTGTTTTTAGCTATTAGCTGACAGTAGCAGTCTGGAGAAACGCTAGCAAATAATTATGATTCTGCAGTGATTATGAGCTTAACAATGAAAGTGTTATGCAGCTACTAAAAATGGACATGCAGGAGTCCAAATCTTAAGTTGTTATAACCCCAAATTCGGACTCTTGAATGTCAAAAATATTTTTGTTTTTTGTTTCCAAAGCTTCCATATTTTGGACCACACTGACACCGTATAAAAAGTAAGTACAAGTTGCTACTATTCTCTTTATGTCTCAGTGCAGGACTCAGACAGACACACCTGAAAAATCCCAGTGGGTTTCCCGAAAGGCAGTTAATAAAATATCATACCAAAGAGCATATGTCAGCAAATGTACAAAAGTATGAAAAGTCTTAAAGCACTTCTACACCGTATTTCTTATATTTTAATAGCCTTTTAAATGATGTAGGCAATGCTTAATGTTGATTTGGTTGTTGTTAGAATTTGCCTTGTCTTACCACAATAGCAACTGTCTGCAAAAGCACAATTTAAAGCTTCAAAGTCTACTTGTTGATGTGCAATAGGGAAGTAACATAACAGAATTTTATAAATTTCAGAACAGGAACATTTTCATGACCTTAAATGTAAAAAAATGGTAACAACTTATACCTTCTCAAAAATAAATTCTATAGATGCTAAGATCGAAATGCCTGTTTCTATGCTGTTTCTTTTGCCAGTGTGCAAGAACGATTTGCTTTTTCATGTGTACAACTTGTTTTATATACACAATTTGGTGTGTTTGCAAGATATGAAATGAAACAACTATAACTGCTTTATTAATGTTTTGTCTTTCTTCCTATGCCCTCTAAAGCTGCCCACAAGTACATGTGCATTTGTGCATTTGTGCACATGTACTTGTGGGCATTGCTACCCTACTCTGATTCTCCTTATGACCAAAATAGAACATGTTTGTTTGTTCTAGCGTTCACCAGACATGACGAGGCATGTTTAAATCTTGTCATCTATACTCTGTGCTGAAATAAGATTTTTTGTATATGCCCAGTGCTTTTTCTTTTGTACCACTTATTTGATGAATGCGGCTCATCCTTTTTTGGGGGGGATGGATTATGTTCTTCATAACTCATACGTGTTACTTCCTATGCTTTGTCAATTATCAACCTCTGTCATTTAAAAAACACAAAAGCCAATAAAGCTCATTGAATTGGACTAAAATTTGAATGAATTAGGTGATCTGCAAAAACAACAACAATGGTGCTACTATCTCATATTACGCTGTTGAAAAATTGAGCCTGCCTGAAACAACTAGTATCTACGGTCTCTACAGCATCTGTTACACTTTTGCTACTTTTAATACCACAGAAAAAAATACTCTGTTTCCCAAATTTTCTTATTGACTTGATACCAAAATATTATTCATCTCTTGACAAAAGGTTTTTTAGAATTAAAAAACAAATCCAAAAGGTCAAATTTGCCCGTCTTTAGTGATTTGTCATTTGATCTCCAGTTCCAGAGTGTTATCCATGTCTAGGATCAAATATAAAACTATAATATGATTGAAATATGCCCTTTAGTGTATTGGCAAGAACACACACAGAGTAAGCACATCATTACCTTACAGCATCTACAGTAGCAGTACCCAATCCCCGGGCCACGGACCGGTACATGCCCGTAAGTCGTTTGGTACCAGATCGCAAGAGTTGAGGCTTAGGTGTAAAATCTATGGTTTTTACTGGTTTTTATCATTTTTTTTATCATTTTTATCATTAACTCAGTTCCTCTGGGTCTTTTCCCGCGTGTTATGTATAAATCTTCTTTTGGTTTTGGTTTTTGGTTTTACTTTGTTGTATTTATCCATGACACTTTAAAGGTCGTTCCCTGAAAATATTGTCAGACATAAACCGGACCGTGGCGCAAAAAAGGTTGGAGACCACTGATCTACAGGCCCTGAAAAAATTGTTTCTATTAATACTATTAAAATTTGGTAAGTGCATTTCAAAATAAATAAAGCTTTTGGATGTTGTTTATTACACCATTTGTGCATGGAAATTAAGAATGCATCATTAGAAAAAAACACTAATTTTAGACTTTTTTGTAGCCTTTCATCAAACTCTGACCACCAAATGACCATAACATGAAGCCAGAGCAAAACCTCTGCAACTGATAAATAAAGAGTGAATGCTATCAGTGCTTGAGACTTTTTTTTAAAGAGCAGCCAACCATCCAAATGTAATCCAGCACCAATTTATAGGCAATAAATTAATCCATCCCTAAACACACGTTAAAAAAACCCATTCACAATAAGCAGTAGCTCCTCCTCGTTCTACTCATTAAGCATAATTAATCAATCTAAACTGTTACTAAACAGAAGTCCCCCATGGTTTGAGGTATAAACGTATATAACAGACATTATTCACGACTGATGATGGCACCTTCAGTGTATGCAGAAAATAAAAAGCAAATTTTCAATGGTACTGGATGCACAGGCAACATGTCAGTTTACAGAGTTCTGAATACTGAGTTTGCACATTATACTATAGAGCAACAAAATATTAAGAAGCTACCAGAAATTCATAAATATGCCTCACACCCACATGAAAATTAATAAAAATGCATCCTTTGTGTTCTATTTCATGAGTGCAGTGGTGATATAGATCAGCTATACTATAGACTTCTCTATGTACAAAAAAAACAAACAAAAAAAACAACGTGTTAAAAAATGAGTGCGTAATGCATAGGTGTAGATTATCTAAGCTGACCCAGGACGACACATTACTTGAACAGAAAAAACTGAATTACATGAAAATGCATTTGCAGGGTTTACAGAATCTCATTTGGCGACACCTGACACCCTCGGACAAGGTCATTCCTATTAGATGACCCTTTCAGTTTCAGCTTCTCTCTGCTAAAGGCTATAACATCCATTGTGCAATCATTTTGGGTACAGATATTATTGGGACAGAATAATTATTAATACCTGTTTAAATACAGGATTAATTATTGATGAATACAACTAAAATGTAATTTAATTACTGTTGTTTCAGCTCTTAAGTGTTATGACACACCAGCCTCCTCAAGATAACATTTAAGTCTTTGACACTGAATTGTTGCCAGCTCAGTTTTAACGGTTACTTTTATTCTAGTAGCAACTTTTTACGCTAACATTTTATGCTAAGTAGCATTACTCACTTCTAGCTAGCTGACAACTGCATTACCTTGTTAAAACTGCAGACATTATCTTGCCAGAGATCAATCATACCAATTATTTCAAAAATGGTTATAAGCATGTGTATGATGCCAATCAGCCCCTATAAGTCTAAGCAAAGGGTGTGCAGGGTTTGCCATTACTATTTTGGTGGAATTAACTATTCCCTGTTAAGTAGCTCACACTTTTCTATCAATATATAACCCACAACAGTCATTTAATTAAAAACAAAAGAGTTCCTGTGTCCTGTGACTCCTCTGTTCTGACACTTGCTCAGTGGTAGTTTCACAAACTAAACTATCAATTGAAATCTGAAGCTCTGAAAGACGAGACATTTTTATATAAATTTGGATGACAGAATTTTGTTGTTTGAGATTTGTTTGTTTGATGGTAATTGACTTTTTTTCCCTTTTTTTTAATATAGTTAATTTTAAAATGTATATCTCTAAATGTATTTATTCTTTAGAAAATTAGTTTAATTTACGGATGTATGACAAATTAAAGGAAACTTCTAGAATAGTGAGGGGATCTGGTAGGACTGTTATGTTACGGGAGACTTTTTCTGGCTTGGTTTGAGACCTCCCTTAGAGGCGGGATCACTGCAAATCACTCTGAAGTTGTGAGTGATCACCGCCGTTCTGGGATGAAATATTTTTATCGTGTTGGGTGTGATCTCTTCCTTGATGACAATGCCCCTCTCCATATGGTCCGTGAGGGGGTCACTGAATTTATGACTATAAAAATGATGTGAATCATATGCTATGTCCTTCACAGTTCACATATTTCAAATTCAACACTTGAGGACCAACATATTAGATATCCAGTTAACTTTCAGACAAATATTGTTGTGACAAAAGTAAAAAAGCTCGGCTTAAATCACCTCTCAGCACTATTGCAAACAGTTTAAAAAAAAAGAAAAAAGGAAATGACACAGTATTGAGACTGCACCCCTTGGTGCTATTTCTAATTAAATGACCAAATATTAGTCTAGTGTATGTAAATGTGCATGTGAGAGAACTGTTATTTATGTGGCACTCCCAAGGGGTTCAGTTCACAACCAAAAAAAGCCACAGGTCATTGTTCGACCTGTTAGTGAGTCCACAGAGGCTCGTACGTCTGGTGAATCAAAAAGCTGTTTCAGTCTGCACTCTGAAAACACCAGTCAGTTGAATCTACCAAATAAATCAGCATGAAACACTTGCACATATTGCAGGTTCAAATTCATCAATTACTCTATACATCAATACACTTTAAAATTACATTTGGTGAGCAGCCTTCACTGTTGTTTTATGCAGTAGATTTAATTTAATGTTGTGCATATATTGGTTATTGAGTCCACCTTAGGCCCAGGTAGAGCACTGCAATTTAAAATGTTTGCAGACAAAGGGGGAAACAGGAGCTCCCAGAGAAAATATGATATAGTTACACCCCACAATTAACAGTAAGTAAGTAGTTATCAGGAGGCAAACCAACACCACATCGGTGCTATGACAAAAACAAAACCATTTAAAAAGTGCTTAACTAATTTATTGGGCTACCTGTCTTAAAAACCAAAACTTTTTTAGAAGTAGGTGAAAAAACTTGTTTGAATCTAACAGTTGTACTGTTAATTGTTAGACAAACAAAAAAGTGCCTTTATATTTATAAAAAAAAATTTGAGCCAATGCACTGGATGCACTGGAAGCCAGAAATTATTCATGTATAATATTCAACCACTAAAACTTTTTTCTGTTCAACTGTAGTTTGGCATTCTTTAAAAAAAAAAATGTGTGTTTGACTATTTTTTCTGCTTTTCTATAAAGCAATTAATTTGAAAATTCATTGACAACAACAATGATTATATTTTAGCATTAAAATAACTTTGATTAAATAGTTTACGTGTACTGATGGATTAACATTACAGAAACATAAAAGAATAATTGAGGTAATTGCTATTTCTGGTAATTTAGAGAAGCTGTGGCATAAACCTTACGCTGGGTGTTGGTTTTCCATGTCACATCATCAGATCCTTTAGTCCTTTGCATTTTTTGTAAGAAAATGCAAAGGACTAATTGTTAAAAACTCAAATATAACTCAACTATCAAAATAACAAGAAAAATGCACAAAGTAAAATGCAAATCAATCACACAAGACACAAAGTGATCACAAAGTAATGCAAAAAGGACACAAAAGAGAATGCAAAAACAAGCAAAAAAACAACGACCAGAAAACAGCACCCTCAAAATGTGAACAAAGAAATGACAAAACGACTTTGCAATGGTTTCAAAGAGATCCAACATGACCACAAAGGAATGCAAAACAACTACAGAGGGAGGCAAAAACTTCAACCATGGCACACAGAATTAAATAAAACAGAGAAAAATCAGCTTCTATCACCGGCTTTACAGTTATTTACATAATTATGATAGGGGTGTCCTCGTGGCCTATGATCGTTGGCATTAACAATGGACTGCAAAATACCTGGTTTTGCATGTGACAGTGAATACCACTGTTGCTCATTTGTTCTATCTCTACAGGCTGCTACACAGTCTGATAAAGACATAAAATACAAGAAATATTAGATCAAAAAAGCAAAATGTGAATAATGCCTAGCAGTAAGCATTCATGTCTTCATTAGAGTTATCTTTAGCAGGCTATGTCCACACTACCAAATATGCTCAGGAGAAAAAAATCAAAACTAATTTAAATAAAAAATTCGTAATGTAAAGCTATCTGGTAACGGATACGACAGTTTTTAAAGTGAGTGACTTATTCAATTAGCAGCAGGAGTTGCTAATAAAATGAATTCATGTTCTCAGTAAGCAACTTAAGTGTATGTTTAAGTGTTTGTTTTAATCGTGCTTTGGTGACAATCTATTAATATACGTATAACCTCAAAATCCCTGCAAACTCTTGCATTTGCTCACCAACACATCTGTCATTTAGTCACTAAGACATGATTCAGAGGCGCTGTAAGTATCTCCGCACTGGAACAACCCAATTAGTGCATGTAGTTATGTCATGGCTCAAGCATCAGCATAGATCAATATAATCATTACTCCAATTTTCCCTCTTGTCATTAACAGTTGCATCAAAACTCACTTCCACATTTGCATGCATTCATGCCTGCATACACAAATCCTGGAGATACTGAAATCACTTTTCATTTTCTGTCCCTAGGAAACCTGCTGGTTTCAGAAATGTGAAAATGCTGGGGATTGCTGGAAATGCAACACTGTCACACTTAGTGGTTGGAGCAGGCTTACGCAGGCACACATACACATACACGCACACAGTGTGAAATGATGACACATTCATTCAGTGACACCTGCATCTTCTGTGATTAAGATGAGCATCCCCAAAATTTGCAGGTTTCTATAGTCACACTGGCATACTTGACTTGTTACCCCACCCCTCTCTCTCTCTCTCTCTCTGCCTCACACATTCACATACACAAACACACACACACATCATATAGAACACCTGCATCGTGCTGATATGGGAGCTTGTGTGCACCGCCACAAAAAGACATACACACACATTCTAACTAATCTAATTTCCGTTTCTCTCTTTTGGTTCCCCCACCAGCTCTGCTCCTCCCTCCTGTTTCTGTATACTCTGGCTAGGCATTGTGACTATAGTGCACATGCTGACATCAGCAATCGGATGCGTCCCTTATACCGCCACCACAAACTCACCACACACACACCATTTAGGAAACGTATATCAAGTCTCGCGGGATTGCGATGTGAAATTGCAAACAAATGTGTTTAATGGTGATCAGAATGGCCCGCTGCTACAGATCCACCCTCGTTAATTGACTATTAATTAAATACCCAGCAACTCCTCTGTCACCTACTGTAGCCTATACCTCATTTCTGACTTGACCTGATGGGTCTGCTTGTTATACCTTTGATACTGGGACATAACATGAAGTCTGCAGCTCCCTGAACAGGGAGAAAAAAGTGAAATATTATTAAAACAGCTGCCTGCACACAGACCTACCTGTAGGCAAGGCCTATAGAGGCGTTTACTCACTGCACAGATGGTAAAGGATATGGCCATTCGGTGATCTTTTTGGCGTATTTTCTCACGAAGTTGTCCTCGCTGAAAATGAACAGCGAACGGTTGACAGTGAAGCAGTTCTGGCGTACGGGGATGGGGTTATACAGTGCCATTGTCCGGGCTCTCTGCGCCATAGACTGCTTGTACATTCTCTGGGCCCCGGGCCCTCCAGGTGGGCCGTGGCCATGTCCGTGGCCATGCCCATGAGCGTGTCCGTGGCCGTGTCCATGGGGTCCTCCTTGCCTGCTACCACCCCGGCCTCCCGGGCCTCCTCCGCCAGGCCCTCCGCCATACCTGGCTGGTACCTCGTCTCCGAACCGCGCCATTCTCTGGACACCAAAAGCCAATCTTCACGAAGCAGCGGAGAAGGAGACCAATGCTCAGCTGTGCAACCACACAACATTACATCCCATCTGGATCAGAACGTCTCATATGCACAACGGGTTGTCTTGTAAGCTTATGCTGAACACCTGCACCCGGCGAGCAGTTTTTGCAGCTCTTGATTTTAGCAGACGAGGACGCCCATGTACTGTCTCCTTTTCTGTGCGTCTCTGCCAACGGCCAATTGTGGGTGTGAGGAAATTAAATGTGTGGTCGGTTGGCTGACTGGTTGCACCGTAGGGTAGTGCTGTGGGGTTTCTCAGTCTTTGTCCACTCTTATGTCCATATAAAGCAAGATTCGCCCCCAACATGAAATCATGGTGAGAATGTAGCGAGTTAACATGAATGTTTCACGTTGCCCACGGTACAAGCTTGCCTCAGAGCGCACCCGAGCTTCCTGCACCTTTCTGGACGTTTCATGTTTTTGCTCTGACAACGTTAACGCGCCGAGTATAAATCAGGCCTCGACAATTAAGATTGTTAAAATTAAATAAATAAATAAATAATGAAACAGCTTACAGCTATCCACGACAGTCACTGGCGTTCAGCTCGGCATTTTAGAAACAGCCGCGTTTCCACAGACTTAAAAGGCATTGAAATGGAAAAGCTACTATTATTTATTTATTTCGGAAACATCCGCAATGTTTGGTACAGTATGTGGTAATAACGTGGCTCCCGCCAGCTTACAGTTGTTTTACCAGTACGCTCTGACAATCCTTTGGAGCGGAAAAATGTGACATTTGCTATTCACGAGCCTTATTTCAGAATGTGAAATCTCAGAAAGCAGAAAGGAGACTGAACAAATACCGTTTTCCCCTGAATCATCGGTGTCATTGCTGTCTTACTCCGTATCTTAGATGGAATAATTTTCTCAAACGATTTCAGTAGCACCCATCATCTTCTATCCCTCACCTGCGTGGCCATCCAGAAGCCGAGCAAGGGACACACGGGCGACGGCGTCAAAGACAAGGGTAAGACGGTCGCTTCTCTGCCGCTTTACACCCTCTCATGATCTTGGTTTGGCCATTCTATGTGTAGCAGTACAAAAGTCCATCACCATTCCCGCCTTTAAAGAAAAAAGTCTACCTTCGTCCGCACCGATGAGCTCAAATGTCCTGGCAGAGCGTCCTTTCTACCTCTCGCTCTCTCTCTCTCTCTCTCTCTCTCTCTCTCTCTCTCTCTCATTGGAGTAGTCCGTTCCTCACGGCCTCTTCTCTTCTCTGCTCGTCCGGCAGCCCCCAAGGGGAGGGAGAGGGGGACGAACGGACAGGATGGATCGATGGATCGGTGAATGGATGGTGACAGGATGAAAGGGAGGGGACTGACTGTTTCCCTGGGAATCGGGCCCGAGTCTGTCTATAAATGAAATAAATCGCTCCGCGCAGTGTCTCTCAGCTTGTGTGAACTAGAATGGGAGTCTGCTCAGTTCTGCAGCCAGAGCACATGACGCACGCAGCGCGTCCAACTTTCAGACCTGTGTCGGGGATGGAGGCATCGCCTAGCCGCCCGTTTCTTTTAAGGTGATTCGGGCTACACAGCCCTGCACGACTGAACTGAAACGCAAATCTCCCGCTGGTTTCAAACCGAGGCGGACGCTCTTGTCTGTCTTCTTCAAAAGTATTGTATTTTTATTAAGTGCGTGTGCGCAGCGGAGGGGAACTGTGCACGCGCAAGTGTACGTATGGCGACGGCGACGGGGTGGAGAGGTGTGGGGGGTTGGAAAGGCTGTGGGAGGGGGGGGGGG